>VMDR010025147.1:0-14641 GCA_007922815.1 Macrotus californicus | reverse complement strand
AAAAGAAAAGAAAAAGAAAAAAAAGAAAAAGGAAAAGGAAAAGGAAAAAGAAAAGAAAAGAAAAGAAAAGAAAAGAAAAGAAAAGAAAAGAAAAGAGACCCAGAGTACTGGGTTTCCACTCCCTGTGAATGCAGTCCTGGCATTAGGGGCGTGATCTATGGATTAATGTCATGTGTCTTATATTAGTAAAGAGAGATTTCCAAATAACTCTAGGACTTACCAGTAAAATTAGAAATGAAAAATCTGAGGGTTTTCTTCTCTTTCTTTCTTTCTTTTTTTTTGCCTAGCACTAATGAAATTTCATCATTATAATATTGGCAGGACTTCAGAAAAAGTTTTGTCCATTTATTATTCTAGGCTTTGTGAATGGGTAACATTTATTTTGCAGAGCAAGTTGACAACGCATATCCAATGGCAAGTAATGTAATACCCTATTTTTGGAAACATATCTTAAGGAAACAATGCAAGAAGAGAAAATTATATTATTGAAAGTATCTTTAAATAAAGAGATAAGCTTAGAGCACCATTATAGACACTATTTAAAACTGGAAATAATCTAAATCTCCAACAACAAAGACTAATTAGATTATAAAAAAAATCAATGCTGTGAATATTATACAACCATGAAAATAATGTGTGATCGATAAACATGGAAAAACATAAAGTAAAAAAAAACCATAAAACTGTGTAATAAAAAAGACCCAAATCATTAATTTTATATATGTTTAAAGGTCTATAGATAGGCAGAAATAAATTATTTTGTGGTTTTCTTTTTTGTCTTTTATAATGTCCTGAACAGGTTACAGCTAGGGGTGGTGTGGAAGGAAGTTAAGAGGTGGAGGGACTGAGCAAAAAAGAAAAAGGACTCATGGACATGGACAACAGGGTGCTGATTGATGAGGGGAAGGGGTATAAGGGGACTAAATGGTAAAGGAAAAACTATATAATAAAGATTATACATTTAAAAATAAATAAAATAAAATAAAAGCTGATTTAATCATATATAATTTACAATAAAGTTAATTCATATTTAGTGAATGGTGATTATTGCCAGGGTTGTATTACCCTATGTCATTATAAACAAGGGGGTGTTAGAAGGTTAGTTTAGGCACCAAACTTAGTCCATAGAAATTGTTTGCCATCGAAGGTTTTAAATAAGGCGTACGCAATATGCTTGGAAATACTGGGATGTTAGAGTCAGCATCCTCTCTTCACGGAATGAGCAGTGGAAACAAATCTTTTTTCATCATCTTAAAAAAAAATTACCATGTGTCTCAGAAAAATAGCAAAAGTGACTCATATAGTTAAAACAGAATCAGTTCTCACCATTTTAAAAATTAACTCAAGAGCTCTTAATATTGCTCCAAATTCAATAAACTAAGTAAACTAGTAAGTATATTGTGAGTAGGATATAATCTTATTTAAAAAGCAAAGATTCATTTTTCAAAGTTCTGTGTGTGACCACTGGGCTGCATGAAGACATTGGTTTACTTCTTTGTTATTTGTGGAAGTCTGCCCCTCTCTCTTGATTGTAAGCAACACTAAGGACAATTTGCTTTTACATCATTTATACCCCCACATATTGCTAGCACCTAGCACATAATTGGCATTCAATAAATATTTGCTAAATAAGTAACAAATGAACAGCCCAAGCCAATTTTAAACAGACCTTTCCCTGTTTTAATTTCTGTGTACTGTGTTATAGTAGAATTTGTTTTATAAAGTGACACCAGCATCTTTGATTAAAAGCCAAAAGAATTCAACATTTAATAACAGTAAATTCTACCATATGCAGAGCCAGTAAAGCCTTCTACTTTTATATTTTATGTACTTCTAGATTGTCTTAATTTTCTATTATAAAAACATATATTACATTTGTAACTTTAAAAATATGATAAAATAATAGGTGAACAATGTTTTGTTTGGGGCATGAACATTCACACTTTGGGAATTCGTTGCTCCTGAGAGGGTAGAGACTAAAGGAAGTTCTAAGGGTGCCAAAGCACAGAAAGCATTTAATATAAATATTAAGATTCCCATAGCTAGAACTTATAAAAATTAGGGGGACCCAGATCTCCTGAATCCTTGCTAAAGCAATGAAAAAGAAGCATGTTTCCCTCCACCTTTAAAGCCACAGATTACTTTCACTGGACCTTGGGGAGGAGGGAGACAGGGGATCACATTGTTTCTCACTTCTTGAGAGTTAGTACAACTCTCCATAAGAGAAGGAAAAATATTAAAACATTGAGAAAGGATAAATCATAGCCTTTTTCTTCTTCACCTCCCCCACCCACCTCCAGCAATTTTGTTCCAGATTAGTAAGAACTAACGAGTCTGTTGCTAAATCTACCTACCAGTCTCAGAATTGTGGCTAAACATTGAGAAGGTTTTAGTCTAAAATTTAACTTGTGGTGACTTAACAATGAGTTAAGTCTTCCCACCCCTTAAGTGTGAGCTAGACAAAGTGATTTCTTCCAAAGAGTGCAAAATGGAAAGGGGGAAAGGGTAACTTCACAATGGAGGCATTCTACCAACACCCAAGTGATCAAGGTCAACAACAACTGTGATAAGTCTTGCTAATAGCATGTACCCTCAAGATGATGTGAGGAGACGGTGCTTTACCTCTCTGGTCTTTCTCCTAAAAGCCCCCAATTCTAATCTCATCATGAGGAACACATCAGACAAATCTCAGTTGAGGAAAAGTCTACAAAACACCCCACCAGTACTCCACAAAATTGTCATGGTCTTCAAAAACAAGGAAAGTGTGAGGAACTCACAACCATGAGTTACCTAAGGAGATATAACAACATGTAATGTAGTGTCCTGGGTGGGATCCTTTCTGGAACAGAAAAAGACATTAGGTAAAAACTAGAAATCTGAATAAACTATGAACCTTAGTTAATGTTAGCATATTGAAATTGGCTCATTAGTTATGACAAATGTATCATAGTGATATAAGATGTTAATAAGGTAAATGGGGTGCAAGGTACATGGGCATTCTCTGTAATATCCTCACAAAAAAGATTCTGTAACTCTAAAACTATTCCAAAATAAAGGTTTCATTTTTAAAAGTAAATAAAGTAGGGATAAGGGAGGGGCAATTTAATATACTAATGTTAGAGATTGAAGATTTCTTCCAACATGTAAGTTCTGATTTTCTGAGAAATATACCCCAGTCTTTGTGGGTTAGTATTAACCCCAAAATATTCTTTTATAACATATCTTTTCAATAAATTTGAATACAACAAAAAAGAATTATACCTGAAGATTGGAAGAGATCTTGGGAATATTCTCACTCAAACTCTCTTTATTTTATGGATGAGTTAGAAAGAAACTAAGAGGCAGGGTCAGAAGGTAACTCAGGCCCCCTAATTTCATGCCCCCAAACTATAAAGATCCGTACAACCAAATGTCTGTTGAACACAAGTAATTTTATTCTCAAATGTCTACCAGTCTGCTGGCCTTCTGCCTTTGCTTTCCATTGGTTAATTCCTAAGGAAGGATGAGTCTCACATCCAGATTTTGGTAAAATTGCCCAGTATTCCCCAATAACTTTAAAAAAAATTTAAAGATTTTATTATTTATTTCTTATAGAGAAGGGAAAGGAGAGAGAAAGAGAGGGAGAGAAACATCAATGTGTGAGAGATATATTGATCAGTTAGTTGCCTCTCGCACGCCCCCAACTGGGGAACCCAGCCCACAACCCAGGCAAGTGCCTTGACTGGGAATTGAACCAGTGACCTTTCAGTTCACAGGCCAGTGCTCAATCCACTGAGCCACATCAGCCAGGGCCAATAACTTAAAATTTAAAGTGATCTAGGTATCAGCATAGCTGGATATAGTACTTTAAAAATCATTAATATTTCTTGATTCTTTGCTTTAAAGCTGCTCTAAATCCCTGGAGTGCCAGAGGAGGCAGGCATTGCAGACTGCTACTGGCTCAAAGTCTGAGCAAGTTTTCAACTTATATCTTAGCACATCTCAGAAAGAGAAAGCATTTGTATTT
The DNA here is from genome assembly GCA_007922815.1 of Macrotus californicus. Lineage (NCBI taxonomy): Eukaryota > Metazoa > Chordata > Mammalia > Chiroptera > Phyllostomidae > Macrotus > Macrotus californicus. The sequence goes on along the minus strand of VMDR010025147.1, from coordinate 10,635 downwards.
TTCAGCCACATAAGCTGCACTTCAGTGGCTTCAAAGAAATGTGAGTTAGACACCAACTTCAGAGGAAGAACATCTTCTTTATTCTCCAATCACTTCTTGGAGTGACCAAGTATCTCTGATGATGTAATTAAAATGCCTTCATGGAGGTCATCTTGCACGGTTGCGCAGATTGCCCATTGTACATCTAGCGCAGCCATACATGACTGCACTGATTGGGGCTGACACGGAGCCAGGTGTGAATCAGAGTTGATATTTAAAGTGAGGAGAGGTCTGGGTGTTCGTGCTTCCTTTAGCTCTTGTGATAGCTGAAGTTCTTTGGTAGCTACCTTTTTTAACATGTAGATAACACTCTGTTAGTGATTGTTTTAATAAGTTTATTGTTATCAAAAAATACATGCAGGAGGTGTGCTCTGATATTCCTTCATAAGTTTTATGTCCAGCAAGCTTTCTAAACCCCTCCTACTTTCCCAAACAATGGAACGTGGACATCCCAGTGCTTAGGCAAGGTTACTAGATTTTGTAATACCTCTGTGAGCCCAATGAATCTGTGCCAGAGACAAGTCAGGTTTCTTGACTCGGGATACTAAGTTGTAATAATTTAGAATTGTTGGAATCACTTTTTATTATTAAATCTAAAATTTCAAGCCAATTAACTATAAAGCTAGCCATTATTAGGTATCATTAAAAAAAAATCACAGTTTCAAGTACTGGATGCAAAGATTGTGTCAGGGATATACACACTAGCCCTGCATTTGAAATATTAGAATCATTTTGCCCCCCAGTAAAGATGCATTTGATGCTTACTGAGAGATTCTCTCTGAGTTATTTTCACCTATAAAAAGGGGAAATAGTGTTTTTAAATATTTTTCTAGAATTTCATGCCAACACAAAATAATGTAGTAGATTTTCAGTGGGGAAAATACTTCAGCTAACCATGTTTCCACAACTCCAGGCCCTAAAGGAGAGTAAGTAGCTCTCTTGACTTGGCTGACTCACTACAACTCTTCTAAAGTAGAATTAAGTAGTCGCATTCACAAGATTCACTCATAGATCAACACCAGATATTACAGCAACTGTTGTGATTAAATTTCCTGCACCAGGGCTTCTGGAATACAGACAGCCAAGACAGTCCAAGATGAAGTGGGTCAAAGGGTAATCTTTCATGCTACTGCCTCACTTTTCTGTTTGGAGGCACAACTGCCCACTTGTAGCAAGCTAGACACAGTTTACTGGCTCCAAAAGAGAATAGAAGAAAAAAATTATCCTGTATGAGACAATGCAAAGTTACCTTAGAAAAGGATTTCATCAAGAGACATTTTCTTTCAAAGGTAGCACGATATTTTGTTTCTTGTGACATACTCCAGCCAAACGATATTTAACTTCAACTTTGCTATGCAAAGATAAATCATTGGCTAAGGAGACCAATTTCAAAGCAAGTGTGTAATTTCCTTCCAATGCCTATTTCATATTTTTCCAGTTGTGAAGTTGGGTATTACATATAACAAAGATGATACCTGAACACATAGAGAGCCATAGTGTTCCACATCCTAGGCCAGTGCTATCCAATAGGACTTCCTGTGATAATGGAAATGTACTCTATCTGTATCATCAAAAATGGTAGCCACTATCCAGGCACTCAGCACTTGAAATGTGGCCAGTGCGATTGACGAAGTACATGTTCATTGCATTTAGTTTACATTTAAGTAGCCACATGGAGCTAGTGGGTACTTCATGGAGCAGTGCAGCTATATTCTCTCTGGAAGAAGGAAGAGTAGTATGGCACATGAATCAGGGTAAGCACTAGTTTAAGTACAAAAAAAGGTGAAGTGTGGAGAGTATTGGGCTTTGTGGCCCCTCAGTTATCACCATTAAATCTCTTCAGCTGTAAAATAGGAATTTGTGACATCATAGAAGGATGTACTTTGATAAAAGTCTGAGTATTTTTCAGAATTTTATATGAATCATGTATTTTTAACTAACCAACAAGGATTGTTCCTTGTATATTTTTTAGTATTCCTCTATCTATTGTTTGCTCTGTAATCTTGATGATTGACTTGGTGATATCTGATTTTAAACTAATGTATATTTTTATTATTTTGCTTCAAAAACATTTTCTTTTTTTAAAATTGTTGTTCAGTTACAGTTTTCCCAATTTTTCCCCATTCCTCACTCCTACCCCACATCCCTACTCCCAATCACCCCTATGGTCCATGCCCATGTATTTTTTAATATAAAAAATTTTATAAAAATTCAAACATTGCTAATAAATAAAGTAATTAAATCTCCTGATCAAAGAACTTAAAGTTTCATGTTCATATAAAATTCTTTGTCTCTACTAAGCCTTTTTGACATCTAAGTAGAGATGTCAAGGAGGCAGTTGAATGTACAAGTCTGTCATTCAGGAAGAGCTCAAGACTATACAGTTTATATACCTTCACTTCAATTTTAAAATAGTAACATACTATTGAAATATTCACATTATTAAAATTTTGAATTTCTTTAAGAGATAGCCTATGATAAAGCTCCTATCTTCAAGAGTCTTTTCTATAGCAACTTCTAGTCAAGATGGATGCATAGGTAGACATGCTTTGCCCCCTTGCCCAAGCACAAAAAAGAATTATAATTAATCTCAATACAACTATAGCGCAGAACTCTCAGAAAATTGAGTTGTATGGCAGTCCAACAACTAAGGATTTAAAGACGCCATATTTATCCAGATGGGCAGGAGGGGCAGAGACATGGAGATGGGGCACGGAGGCATGGAGACACAGGGTGGTGCAGAGAGGTGGTGGTGGTGGCGGAATGGGCATGGGTGGTCCCACATTCCTATGGGGAGGGATACCTTGGGATCAAGCAATCCCAGTCCAAGGCCAGACTTCACAGCCCAGGGTTCCAGCACCAGGAAAATAAATCCCTGTAACTTTTGGCTGTAAAAACCAGTGGGGGTTGGGACAGTAAAAGAAACTGTCAGATTTTCAGAAAACTCTGGTTAAAGGGCCTACATGGTCTTAAAACATATGTAAACCCACCCACTCTGGGATTCAACACCAGGACAAGAGCCGGAAGAGCACCAGTCTCAAACAGGGAGTGGGAGAAGTGACTGGAAATGGGACAAGTGCCAGGCAAACCCCCAGAAAACAGGGAGCAGCACACTCTCCAATCTAAGCCCTCCACCCACACACAGCCACAGAGAGGTGAAGCGGGTTTCCCCACCCTGGTGATTACCTAAGGCTCTGCCCCACACAATTTACAGGTGCCTTTTACATGGAGTCAATGTAGCTCTACCTAATACACAGAAACTCAGGGAGGCTGCCAAATTGAGGAGACAAAGAAATATGGTCCAAATGAAAGAACAGAACAAAACCCCAGAAAAAGAACCAAATGAAACAGATAACCAATCTATCAGATGCAGAGTTCAAAACACTGGTGAGCAGGATGCTCAAAGACTCATTGAGTATGGTAACAACATAAAGAAAGAAGTGAAGGTTACACTAAGTGATGTAAAGAAAACCCCACAGGGAACCAACAGTGAAGGGAAGGAAGCCAGGATTCAAATCAATGATTTGGAACATAAGGAATAAATAAACATTCAACCAGTACAGAAAGAAGAAACAAGAATTAAAAAAAAACAAGAAGACTCTGGAACATCCCCAAATGTGCCAACATCTGAATTATAGGGATTCCAGAAGGAGAAGAAGAAAAGAAGAAATTGAAAACTTATTTGAAAAAATAATGAAAGAACATTTCCCTAATTTGGCAAAGGAAATAGGCATACAAGTCCAGGAAACACAGAGTCCCAAACAAGTTGGATACAAAGAGAACCACATCAAGACACATCATAATTAAAATGCCAAAGGTAAAAAATAAAAAGAAAATCTTAAAAACAGCAAGAGAAAAGCAGAGAGTTACCTAAAAAAGGAGTTCCCATAAGACTATCAGCTGATTTCTCAAAAGAAACTTTGCGGGCAAGAAGGGGCTGGCAAGAAGTATTCAAATGCATGAAAAGCAAGGTCTTCTGGATATTTGGAATGTGGCCATGGGTAAAGGTTAGGACACTAAAACTATCATATAAAGTGATATGTAGAATGGGTCCTTTACATCTTTTATCTTTAATGTAGCTACAGAGGACCAACTTCAGAAGTTTCTTTTTGCATGTTGTGTAAGTTTGGAATTTTTGTAATAAGTATGTTGGAAAAAAGTTAATATACATTGAACTTGTATAAAGAACCCATGGGCAAAGCCAAAGAGGGGTAGGGTTGAGGGTGGGAGGAGGGGATGGGGGGGAGCAGGGGAAAGTGGGTACAGGGGAATGGAGACAACTGTACTTGAAAAACAATAAAAAATAAAGTTATAAGATAGAAAAAATAAAAGCCATCCTTTTCAATTCATTTTACAACATTGTACAAATTTCCTTTCTATCACGAAGTCTTTAAAGGCAGTGCTTTCATTTTCTCATATGTTTAAGATGAACAAAACTAACTAAGTGTTCTCAAATTCTGAAGATAAATCAAAGGCAGTTAGCGTTCTTTTTCCTTAACTCACTAAAGACTGGGATTTTGCTGCCACCTGTTGACAACAAGTGCAAGTTATGAATCTTGTCCACAAATCATACATTTCGTAGTTGAAAAAGTCCTTAGAAATTCATCCATACTACTTCCTTTATTTTATGAATGATAAAAGGGCTCAGGAGGGCTAAACTACTCTCCCAAAGTTGCTCACAGGACACATATCTGAGACTAAAATGTAAGTCTGGGCTGTGGAGGTCAGTGTTTATTTTCCTATACCAGTTACTATTACCTCTTTAGGCGGCCGAACATCTGAAATGCATGATGCTCTTTGAGCAAATCATGAAGTACTGATGTGTTTAAATCCATTACATTAAGTAGCAATATTTTTTTTGCCATATGGAATAACAAGTCTCTTCCTCTCAAAAATATTGTAGCAAGTAGGTCCATTGGATGTGGCAGTCAGACAAGTATGGGCATGCCTGGCTGGAAGATGGGTAAGATGGACTCACCAGGTGTCTGTTTGCATGAGTGACCAAAGGGCTTTCTGAGAAAGAGTTCATCTTGAAGAGAAGAGAGGAGAGGGGAGGGGAGGGGAGAGGAGAGGGGAGGGGAGGGAAGGGGAGGGGAGAGAAGAGAGCTGAGGCCTACAGGTCTGATGCAAGAGGACAGGGAGATCCTGTATGCTTCATGGAGTGGCTAAGTCTCATGTTTGAGTCTGAAAGAGAAAGAGCAGAAACAAAAGAGTCAGTAAAAGCTAAAAGAGTTTTTCCCACATTGGGCACTGGCTTCCTAAGTAAAAGAAGACAGCTCCCCTGAGACTTCAACCCACTTTACAGGTGCATCATTTCTCTGGAGAGAGCATGAGCTTCTCCAACATAGGCTTCATGGGCTTAGCAGGAATGGCCACCGTGCATTCAGGGCAAGGACAGAGGTCCACATGGCACCTGGCTGACCAGACTGATTAGCACATGGTAAATATCCCCTGTGACTCCTGGAATAGCTGACAGGGGAGACGTTAAAGGACTTAGAATTTTCTGATTGCTGACGGGCACCACAGCTAGAGAAATGTTGTTCGGTTTCTGTTACTCTGAGCACTGGGCTAGAGCGCTGGCACTTGTTCATTCAAACTTTACAAATACACTGCTGAAAAATTGTAGTTAATTTTTTTTAAATCCCTAGTCATCACGATAGCATACCCTAAAGGGAACATGTTTGACCTTAACATGTATTCATCTCTCTAAGCCTTGGTTTTCTTGTATGTACAATGGAAAAAAATATTAACCTACTTTTCTTACTTCCCTGAGAAAAGAAAGTGCTTTAAAATTGTAAGACTTATTCAAATAGATGATAATGTTTGTTAACACATTGTTTGTTTCTTATTGATCTGCAGTTAATTGTGGCCATTCGTGATCCTTTGGTCAATAAAATATGAAAAGCCAGTGTGTGTTTCGCTGAGTTCATGTCACCCAAGATGATGATTATGGAACTCATGTTAGCATGGAGCCTGCTGTCAGTCTAGATCAGGTCCCTTTGTATCTGCACATGAACAGAGCCCCCTGCTGAGTCATTCTGTACACAGAGTATGAGGGGAAACACACTGGTGATTTAAGCCAGAGATTTGGGGGTTATTTGTTACCACAGCATTAGTTGGCCTATCCTGACTGATCCAGGGGCTTTGCTCGGATAAATAAGAAACAAATGTAAAATATAAAGAAACAGCATGAGTCAAGTGGAGGTGATTGAAGGAGGGCTTCTTGGAAAGGTTTTAAAAAAGACTAACAGAACAGAGATGAGATGACAGAGAAGAGATGAGATCTCTTATTCTAACAGAATAAGAGATGAGCATTACTATGAGTTATTATGTTAATATAGCTAACTCAATTTGAAATATAGCTAAGAATCAGATGGCCAATAATAACTATGTGATATTTATAGATAATATCAAAACACTAATCTCTTATATACTATAACACCTAAATTAGCCTTGAGGAAAAATTCTTTGCCTCGATTTCCATGAGGCTTGTATATTAAATGAAAAGAGTAATAAAAGCCCTAACATGCAGATTTCCTTTTTCTAGGTAGCACCTATTTTATTTATAATGCCAGTAGAGGTCTCTATGAATCATAAGCACAGATATGACTTCAAAATAATTGAATTTGTACAAAAAATGAGACATACCCAAGAACATAAACAAATAAAAACAAATTCTTCGTCAACAAATTTCTCATCCCTCCTCATCTCTGCTGAATGTCAATTTTAAACTTTTGATAAGGAAAGGTATCTCCAAATCTTGATTTTACTACTTTCGTCCACACCTTCTCAGTGTTATGAAAAATGACCCAGAAGACATTGCTGAGTGAAAGGACACCTTACCAAGGTGACACAATGAAAGAGAGAAATAACCAAACAATGAGGCCTTTGATGTTGAGCCCTAGGATTTCCCAATAGCAAATAGGACTAATCAGTAGTTATGAAAGTAGCAGCTCCAACTCCCATTAAAACAACACTCACACCTCTTTCTACACCTCCCGAGAAGCCCCAGGGAGAGCAATCCGTGGCTCTTCAACCCAGACAGGTCGAACTTCTTTGCCTTTCCTGAGTGCAATATGAAGAAAGCATCCGCACAAAGGAAATATTTTTGTTGGCAGTCAGATCAGAGCATGTTGACATCCCTGTTTTTAACGATCCACTGGTCAGTCTGGGTGTGTTCACTCTTTTTGAAAGTTGAGTCTTGAGGAAGTAGGGCAAGTGAGCCAATGTTGTGTTCTGAGCGTGACTACATCCTTGCATGCATTCAGTGCGTGTTGCTTTGGAATTGGTGTCTTGTTGACATAGAGTGCCACCTACTGATTCACCAACCAGCATTTCTAGTTACTCCAACTGACCAGCAGGACTGGACTCTTTCCTCAAAACAGGCTGAGCTGGGCAAGCAAACATCTGTTGTGCTGAGAGTCAGGGAAGATTGAGGTATGTATTGAATGTAGTTGAGGAAGGACTGGTGGCTAGAGTTGAGATAAATAATCTAAGGGGGCCTATGTGGAAATTGAAAGAAGCCAGGGACTATGGGATGACCAGAGGCAAGCAGACAAAAGGCTTTGAGAGGAAAGTGTGAGCAATGTTCCTGTTGAAAGTCCACTAGCTCTTCCCTTCATCACTATGGCAGAGACTGCCAGTTCTTCCCCCAAATCCCCTTCTTCCTGGAGTACAGCTGGGCTCCATTTTCCAGATACCTTGCAGCTAGTGTAGCCATGTGACTGGGTTCTGATGAATGAACTGTGAGAAAAGCACATCATGTGCTACTTTCAGACCTGGCCCATTATAACCATCTCCTCAAATCCACTTTCCCCTTGTGTGCTGGTGTCAAAAGCAGCTCAGCTGCAACCATCCTGGGTCTCTGCCAGGAGCAGAACCCACCTTCCTCTTTATTAGCTCTATACTGACTTGAAACCACTCGGTCCTGTAAAGCAAGAAAGAAATAAACTTCTTGTCTTCTCGGGCACTAAATTTGTAAGATCTCTTTGTTACAGCAGCAAGGCCTACCTTGAGTCTTACTGTTTTTATCACATCCACGATGGCATTGTCTGACACACAGTAGTAAATCTCCTTACTATAAAACCAGTGCACAACTCTCCCAGTTCCCTGACAACAATGATTACAGGAGCAATTTTCTTTTCCAGCTTCATCTCTCCTCATTCCCACATTGCTCTGGGCACTCCAAAAACACTGAAGCACCATGATCTCTCAGATGCATCTCTCTTCCTCAGCTCTTGGCACTTGCATAGGATGCTCCCTTAAACATTCCTCACCTCCCACCTCACCCCCACCTCCTGGTCTGTACCTGGTTAATTCCTACTCATTCTTCCAATTGTAGCTTAGACATTACTACCCTGGGGATCCCTTCTTTCTCTCTCCAAGACTGAATTAGGTGGTGTCGGTGCTCCCACAGCACCCTATCCTACAGGTCCTATTGCACTAATCTCCAGTCCAAAATCTAGGCTCCATGAGAACATGAACTGTGTTTGTGATGCTCATAACTGAATCTCCATTTACTAACATGGTACCTGGAATATGGTACATACTCAATAAATATTAATTAAATGTATGACTTACTTCTGAAGAGGCTATCAAAATCCTAATATAACAATCTGAGGTAACGTTTGAGAACAAGACAATGATTTTATGTCTTTTTATAATTCCACGATTTAATTCAACCTCTCATATGTGGATGTTACCTATACAGATCTGTTAAGTGACTGTTTTCTTTGAGAAAGGTTTGATGTATGACTCAGTATGTGCATTTTATCCTAAAAATGACTGATTTATCCATTTTTCCTAGTTGTACTTCCCTATGCATAAGTAAAATTTTTTCTTGGGCAATAATTGGAAAAAGCCCCAAAAGAGAAACACAACAATTAAATGTAGATGAGGAATACATTTCTTGATAATTGACATAGATGCAAAAGAACCATTTTATGTAAATACAGCAACATCAGGTCAAGTATAGAATTGAGGCTAAGATGTTCATCTGAAGGTGTAGAAGCTTTAAGTGGCTTGTCAAAACCTGTAGGCCAACAAATAACAATCTGATCAAGAATTCCTAGACTCATGTGGGAGAAGCAATTTCAATGATGGAAAGGTGTATGTGTATACACACTGAAACACATGCATACACACAAGCATTCTAAGGGAATGGATTCCAAAGAACTAAGTCTAAGAATGTCAAGAAGAGAGAAGAAGCTAAAAAAATCCTATTCTTGTTAAGGTTTTGAATTACAATGGCAAATCTCGAGTTTCCAGGTAAATTTTCAGTAACACACTTTGTGTTGGTATTGTATTATGATGAGAGATAGCCTTATAGTAGATCATTTTTGAAAAATATTTGCATATTCTTTCAATAGCAGGTTGGAAGTGGACAGTCTTGGGTTGTACACACAGGATGATAGCTCATGGCAGTTGGGAGGGCCGTACACATGCATTTTCGTGGGAATGGTCTTGATCGGAATAAACTGGAAGCAATCGATATGCTCCACACTTCCAGGATGTGTATAGTACTTCAGGGAAGAGGTGTCTAACTCCAGGGTAAGGATCTAGGTGCCGTGTAGGACAACATACTTAAGGACTAACAGAGGATCAGTAGCTTAGAAAGTAGAGTAAGCCCTCAGACCTTGGCCTTAGAAGAATATGTTACTGCCGAGGTTAAGCCATGAGCAAGTGAGCAGGCTTAAGAAGTCTCCCTTTTGGAAGCCTCATACATTTGCAGACATTGTACAATAGCATAAGCATTTCCAAGTTCCCTGTGAATTGGAAACTTCACAAGATAAGTTAAGGGACCCAAGGGCAATAGGAATTGGTCAAGCAGTTGATGCAGGGTAAAGCTCTCATTAGAAGTCCAGCACCTAACAGTAAGAGCCACCAAACGAAGCCACCAAATCTCAGGCAGGCCAGCAGAGGGCAGAACGTTGAACTTGGAAACCATGATGACTGGGGCTTAGGAGAGTTTGGCAGGTGTCAGCCTGAACAAGAAGAGCCTGTTAGGGAGTAAGTGGTGGGGTATTGCCTGTGAAATTGGGGCTGCCCTGAGAAGATAAGGAAGTCAACAGGAGTGCGCCCACACTTCTGATGAGTAGATTTTAGAAGCATGACACTGTGATTTTAATTTACATTTCCCTGTTTAGTAGTAAAGTTAAGCCCCTTACCATGATGTTAATTGACCATTTGGACTTCTTTTATGAACAACCTATTTAAACCATTTTTTGTCCATTTTTTACTGGGCTGGTAAATGTTTTTTATTGATTTCTCAGAATATTTTAAATATATTCTGCATAGATTTTAATACTTATATGTGTTATACATATTGTCATCCTTAATGTAGACTTTTATTTTCATTCTTTTTTTAACATAAAAATTTTATTTAATTTTATTGGCTTACCTTATTATAAATTTTCAATATGTGCATGTAGTTATTTTATAATAAAGGAAAATGTTTTAAAACATATTAACCAGTTTTTACCTTTAATGGTACAAAAATTTTACATAGATTCTATTAAGTTTCCATATATCAAAAAATATTGAGCCTCAGTCTCATCATCAGGGAAGTATCTTTAGAAAAACATATTCATAAATTAT
>VMDR010025146.1:0-14641 GCA_007922815.1 Macrotus californicus | reverse complement strand
TCAATTTTATTAATTTTTTCAAAGAACCAGCTCTTCATTGTATTAAGTTTTTGTATAGTCTTTTTGTCCTCTATTTCATTCATTTCTATGCTAAATTTTATTATTTCCTGACTTCTGCTAACTTTGGGCTACTTCTGTTTTTCTTTTCCTACTTATTTAAGATGAAATGTTAGGTTATTTACTTGAAGTTTGTCTTGTTTCTTGAGATAGGCCTGTAATGATATAAACTTCCTGTTATTACTGCTTGCACTGCATCCCAGAAGTTTTGATATGTCATATTGTCATTCTGACTTGTCTGTATATACCTTTTGATTTTACCTTTTATTTCTTCTTGGACCCAGTTATTTTTAGTAGTATATTGCTTAATCTCTACATATTTGTGGGTATTTTTACTTCCCTTTTGCAGTTGACTTCTAATTTCAAACTATTGTGGTCAGAAAATATACTTGGTATGATTTCAATCTTCTTAAATTTGTTGAGGCTAGTTTTGTGATCCAGCATATGGTCTGTCCTTGAGGATGTCCAAGTGCATTGAAGAAGAAGGCATAATCTGGTGTTCTGGGATGAAGGGCTCTATAAACGTCAATGATGCCTATTTGGTAATGTGTCATATAAGGCTGATATTTCTTTATTGATTTTCTGTTTGGATGATCTACCTAGAGTTGTCAATGGAGTATTTAGGTCCTGTACTATGATTGTTTTTGTCAGTTTCCTCCTTTAGTTCTGTTAGTAGTTGTTTTTTATACTTTGATCCAGTCGTTCTGGTCCCAGGAGACCAATCCTACAGGGGAACATGGTGGGTAATGGGGCTCCAAATCTGGGAAATCCCAGTGCTGTCCTCTGCAGCCATCTGTGACCAACGGTTCATTCTTGATGTGTGGAGGTGGAGTGAGCTGGGGGAACATGGCCACCTCCTTTGTGGCTTTGCACTCCTAACAATGGCGACCAGAAGACATGCATGGCATTCCTCCTGCACCTCCACCTGACCCTGGGATTAGTCAGAGTGTCATCCCCTTTACCCAAGTGTTTCTGTAGTACCACTTCTTGGGTTTGCAGATAATGTGCTCTGCAACCCAACACAAAAGGTTAGGGGAGGCAAACTCTGGGAGGTTGAGAGAAAGCCACCAGGTTTTGTGGCTTTGTTTCTCTGTTTGGAATGCTGATTTACAGTCAGCTGTGGCCACATGTCTGTGCTCTATCCCTGCCCAGGTCACTGGGCTCAGTGGCAGCTTATACTGCCACTCCTGCAGGAATGCTCACTAAATGTCTTTGCTGACGGGAGTGCCAGCCACAGTCTGATTCCCCCTCTCCATGCTGAGCCCTGCAGCGAGCTCCTGGCTGCAGGGCTGTGTCTGTGGCTCCTCTGAGCTCTTCTCCCTGCTTGCCTCCCCATCTTGCTCCCACTTGACCACCTTTAGATGTTTCAATGTGTGGATCTTTCAGACATGTTTGTGCATTGAGCAGAAACCCTTTGTTGAATTATAGCCATTCAAATCGTTGTAATTACAAGGGGAGAGACCAGAGAGATCTCTAATGCTGCCATTCTTCTAATGTCAAAGGCCCTAATACAAGGCAGACAGGAGCACACACAGTGAGGTCATGGTTAGAGAGAAAGCATAGGGCAGGGGCCTGGAGTTCTGCTTTTATTAAGGTCAAGGTGGGGCCCAATATAATTTAAAACTTTGTCCAATCCAATAATATAAGTTGTCAATTCATCTAAAACACAGATTATTTTGAAGAAACATGCAAATCCTTGGTGATGTGTACCCTCCTTTGGTTCAGTGGATAGAGGATGTGCTTTGGAATTGACTGCACTAGCTTTAAATCCACGTTCTATCACAAAGTAGCTATATCACCTTGGATTGGTCATGTCTTTTCTTGCAGTCTCAATTTCTTTTTCTCATAAGTCAGAATAATAATTCACAGAGCTTTTACAAAAATTAAGTTAATATGTAAGAAGAATCTAATATAGTTTCTGGAATAGGTGATAAGTTCCATTCACCCTTGGGAATCTAGGCATACATAGGGAATGCAGGGACTGCAGTGTTTATCAGAAAGTAGTATTTCCCCTTGTATAACCTGGAGTTGTTGGGAGGCAGAGACCGCAGCAGGCACTGTATTTTCAACTTCCCTCGTGTAAACTTGCTATGATCTACATCTCTATAGTGGTGTGTGAGTGGAAGTGATATGTATTGCTCTGGGCCAATGTTTTCAAGGAGCAGGTTTATTTTTTCTCTCCCTCTTTTCCCTTATCTGGCTCTGAGGTTCTGTGTGATACCAGAGCTATAAGACTCTAGGGAACGGTCCTGGTATTACTACATGGAGGACAACTACATGCCAAATACGAACAGAAGTGTTGGGCTCTTGTATGAGTGAGGAATAAACTTATATTGGGTTAAGCCATTAAAATTTGGGGTGTACTGATTACAGCAGCTAGAATTATTCTCACACAATATGCACTATAACTATTCTTAGGATATCACTGAGAAATCACAAAAATATACTGTCCTAGGGTTCATGGCTGTGTTTCTTTATGGAATGTCAAACCTCATTCATTTGAATCCAGTGCAGTTTATGTTGCATTTATAATTTTTTTAAATTACTTTATTGTTGTTTAATTACAGTTTGAATTTTCCCCCCACCACTCTCCCCCCACCTAAAATTATTTTTTTAAATATCAATAAAATAAAGCTGTAAAATTCATGAAGCTATTCCATGACCCTTCTGTTATTTTTTTCTACCCTAATTCAACATTCATTCAACAAATATTTATTGAGTACCTTGATTAGGGACTAGTGAAAGTATGTTTAGGAAAGATAGAAATATCATACTGTGTAAATAGAAATTAGTGCTCAAGGCAAGCTGTAGATCTTAGGTTTCTTATAATAGCTTTCATGTAAACCTGCTGACTTTTTAAAGCATGTTCGATGATTGTGTTCACCTTTTAAGTCTTTGGCTGTTGCTTAGTAGATATATCTAATTAAAAATATTTTCTCTCTTCCATTTTAAAATGTAAAAATCGTTGTCAAAGAAACTTCTAAGCACCACAACTGTGGTAGTTAGGGGAACAGAGACTTCCCCCAATACTGAGGTTTGTAGGACGAGTTTTGTGAAGCTGAGGTTTGCCTCAGCTTTAAAGCCATTGAAACCTACATTGTAATTGTTTTTAACCTTTCTCAGATGCTTTTTCCTCATCTGTAAAATGGGAGATGTAATGGCTACTTTATAGGGCTGTAAATAGGATTTTAAGTCTTTTATATACAGTGAATAGTAGCCTCGTAAATGTACAATAAAAATGGCTGGTTTGATTATTACCCCCAGAAATCTCATCTAATTCATTAACTCAGGCTCCTCATGACTGGCAGTCATCACTGTGTGGTTTGGCTTCCTCACCCTCTTCCACATACACAGAGGGCTCCAACTAAGTCTGACTCCAGTATATAGATTTACCTACATGCACACAAATGGTTGCAGATGTGTGCCTATACATACAGGCAGAAACATAAACATATGCATACATGTACTTTTACACATTTTTTTCTGTCAGAGCTTTCATGATAAAGAGCAGCTTAAATTCCTCGGTCTGAAGGTTCCAAAAATGCTACCCATTCTACCTATACTTAAAAGTCTCTACTCAGCTTTCTGAATGAAATTTGTTCATTTGTTTTGCTGGAGCCTGTTTTAGGTTGTTTATTACTATGGTTTAGCCCCAATAGAGGAGTGAAAATTCAGTGAATTATACCAAGAAACAAATAAAGGCAGAGAATTTTTAAAAAGTTATCTTGAGCAATAACCTATAAAAAAGCTAGATTCGAATTCTTTAAAATCAATATAATGTTTCTGGGAATTTCAAAAACTCTAGCCTGCATTTGAATATGCTGATTTTCTGTAAAATCATTTGAGCCGGTGACATGCTTAACAATCACTGACCTTTGCTTTGAAAGTATTGTATCTTCCCAGGATACTCCGAGCATTTCTTGTCCATGTTACTGAGAGAGAGAACCAAAAGTGGGGTAGATTTAGTGGGAAGGTCTGTTTTCACCTGGTGGCTCAGTAGGAAAGACAGGCTTCAGGCAGAAGTGTTGATGACAACACTCTCTTTCCTGACTGCTTCTGTGCCTGAGTACAGCCTGAGTCTGCGGCTACTTTCTGATTTAGGAAGGTTGATAACTCAGTCCCCGAAATGTACAGAAAAGAAACCGTGTTCTACTTTCTGTTTTTCCTTCCCTCCAACAAGCAGGGCCAACAACAAAAGTTTCAGAGAGAAAAATCATTGCCCTAGTGACTAGGGCTAGCATTTCTACAACACTTACTAAGTGAGCCTCTTTATATTTTGAGCATCTTATTTAACTCACAATATCCTCAATAACTCTCTTGGGTATTATTCTTGTTCGTGTTTGTGAGTAAAGAAACAGAGACACAGAATATCACGTAGCAGAGGTAAAGCTTAAACCCAAGCAGTCTGGCTTTGGACAAAGTGGCTCTACCAGCCCTCAAAAGCATGTGCACAGAGTTGTCTATGGAGTTATTTTGGGGAGACTGTGTAATCCTGGATAAGAACATGGGTTATGGTGTTGGATATCTATAAAATGTGATTCAGGGTCTGCTGTATATAAACTGTGTGTGACCTGCAGCAAATTATTCAATCTACTTGGGGTATCTCACCACTAACATCATACAGACTGTTAAAGAGAGAACCAAAGGCCCCAAATGGCAGCACTGCTGCAAAGTGGAATGATGGTGAGAAAATTGAAAAAGAAGAGGCTCTATAGTCAGACAAAGGCCTGCTTCCAACTCTTGCTATGTGGTCTCGAGCCAGTTGCTGAACCTCTGAGGGCTTTGCTTTCTTGTGTTGGAAAATAGCCATATGAACCAGCAATATAATCTGGGTACATATCCATAGGAAATAAATTCAGTATTGATACCAGCGTGGTGCTGGGGGCAGAGGGGAGGGGCCATAGCAGGAAGCTGCCCAAAGCACTGGTAAAGAAGCTAGCATGACACGTGATGACAGATTTCCCTACCGCAGGGCAGAGACACAGCAGGAGGAGGCCTTGCACAGAGTATGTGTGAGGCTAGTGAAAAGCCCTCCACTCCCTTCTAGTGTATGGCAGCAGGGGAAGGCACAGAGCTGCCAGTCTAGCCTGGGAGAAGGATGGGACTGCCTGGGAGGCTGGACCCTTCTGGACTGCATAGAGGTTTGGTCCAGGAGATTTAAACAGGGGGAAGGAAGAACAATGCTCCTTTTTCATCTTTCTCTCACTGGCTTGTGCCAAGCCTGAGTTGTACATGCTGGGCTGTGCCCCAGGCACATGTGCCCTGGACCATGACCGCTCTTCCTCTGGGATCTGCCACATGTACCTATGGGCCTTGGAAGCAATGTGGCCAGGCAGTAGGCCCTGGGCCCCCACCCAGCATGGGAAGTGGTGGCAGCAGCAGTGACTGGCAGCTCTGGCCACTCACACAGACTCCAGAAAGGAGCCTGAGGCCCGACAGTAATGAGAAAAGAAGCTGAGCTGCTTGGAGGACAACTAAGCGGTTGCCTGTGGTTTCCCAAAAGATGGTCTTTTTAAATGGAAGAAGGAACTTTGGGCTCAGCCTTGGATTGGTCTAACAGAGGGTGGCAGGGTTTTCTCTGGGTGTTTTGGAGAAGATGGGCTCCAAGACAGAAGCCTGCCATTCTTCCAAAATTATGTAGCTTTTAAATAAATGACCTCTTTCCTTTTTCACCAAACCTCTGCCTCTGGCATTTGCCTACAGGGAGGTGGCAGGCAGCAGAACTCCATTTCTGTCCGGTAACAGTATGTACAAGAGATACCTGCACTCCCATATGGAAGTGTTGTTCACAATTGGCAAGACAGGAAAATCACCCGGGCGTCTACTGAGAAATGAATAGTTTTAAAAATGTGATATATATAATATATTTAATATGGACATTAAAGAACATCCTGCCATTTACTACAATATGGATAAATCTGGAGGGCATTATGCTAAGTGGAAGAAGCCAGACACAGAAAGACAAACACGGCATGACCTCACTTACATGTGGAATCTAAAGAAGTCAAACTAGAAGAGAGCAGAACACTGGCTGCTACAGGATGAAGGCAGAGGAAAGGGAGATGCTGGGGGAAGGGTAAACTTTTCACATGTAAGTTCTGGGATCTAATCTACAGCATGGTGACTATAGTTAATGATACAGTATTGTGTGCTTGGAATTTGCTAAGAGAGTACATTTTAAGTGTTTTTACCACACACAAAAAATGATAACTGTCTGAGGTGTTGGATGTATTAATTAGCTTGATTGTGATAATTATTTCACAGTGTATACGTATAGCAAATCATGACATCATACACTTTAAATATATGTAATTTTTATTTGTCAATTATATCTCAACAGAGCTGAAAAACATTAAAAATAAATGAAAGTAAAAAATAAAAATAGGTTTACATAAGATCATACAAACTGAGAGCTGAGTGCAGTGAAGGGTTCAATTGTAGCCATTATTTGCTTGATTCATCTTTTATATCATAGTGAAGCCAGAAGGGGACAGTGTGCTTAATGCATGGACCACTTTTCTCATTGTCTGCTTGTGTGCGATGCCAATTAAATGATTTTCAATTATGCTGATTTTGAATTATAGGAGGGTTGGGGATAGAGTTCTAATCAGCAAAAGAGCTTGGTTCAACCTGTGTGTATCTACGTCCTGTGATCACTGGTACTGGTTATGTTGGGGGCTCCATCTGGCCAGAGTTGGTTCCCTTTGCCTCCAACCCTGTAAGCTAAGACTTAGCCATCTTAACAGCATTTCTGCAGTATAATGGCAGAGCCCAGATTTTTGAATCAATAAGATCTAGTTTCAAATTCTGCCTCTGTAACCAGCTCTACTGACTTGGAGGAGTCACCTAACTTCTCTGAGCAGCCGTTCCTCATCCCTAAAGTGTGGCAATACGATTACTTCAGTGGGTCTCCTTGGCATCAGTCTTTACCCCTTCAAATCCATATTCTAGTCTCTTTCTGGAATAAAGTATAAATCAGATCCTATTTCTTCTTTGCTAACACACTTCAAACACTGACTGGATCAGTAATAGTGGTTAGTGGTGGTGGTGGTGGGGGGAACATTGTGAAAATGCATGTTTTATTCCCACCCAGGATGTCATAAATCATAATCTCCTAGCATGAGGCCAGTCATCTGTAATTTCATGTGGCTCCCCTGAGAATCACAGAGGTATATCCATTAGCCCAACCTCTCCATAATCCAACTCCAGCCTCCTTTCAGGATTATCTCTCACCCCCCGTGCCACAGGCTCTCAGCAGCGATGTCAACTGCTGACAGCCTTCCCAACACATCGTAAGTCTGCCGTTGCTCATGCAGCTCCCTTTGCTGAGATGGCTTTCATGTCCCGCATGTCCACTAGCTAATCCCATACACGTTTTGCAGCACTCAGATAAACTCTACTCCTCTGTGAAGATTTTTCCTGTCACACTTTCAGGAAGAACTGAATACTCTTTTTATTCAGTTCTCCTGACATGCTGCACCAACTTAAAAATCAAATGGATGACTCTTTAATATAAAGATTTATTTTCTTGCATGGAAAACTTTAAATAGCTGGACAGGAGTAGTATTATTTGTTTTGGTATCATCAGCACCTGCACATAGTACCTAGCCAACAAAATTTTGATAAAGAAATGGAGCCCATTTTTTGAAATTGTGAATTCTGGTCCAGAGATGTGTAGCTTTGATGAATGGGGGCACAGAACTAACTACAAGTTATAAATTATCTCTTTGCCTTTGATGAGGTAAGAAACAAATCAGTCTCTCTTTTGGGGTCATTAAACTTGGACCATTTCATATGGAGTTTTGGAGAAGCTGTTTCTGTTGAATGCTGTCTTCTATTTTTTAGGCCAGTCCATGGTTTCAGATATTGGTCTGCAGCTGTGGCATTAATATAACTGCTGACATGTCAGGACGCCCAAGGAGCAAAGTTTTGGGGGGGTGGAAAGATTACCAAAGCTTTTCATTTCAGTGTAACCCAGAGGTTCAGGGATGATATAAATAGTATGCTGTTTTATCCATCTGTGATTGCTCAGGGAAGTGTGCTATAGTTTATGGGCAACTTAGTGGCAGGAAATATATTGTCCAGTGGTTTTTCTACCTACTGGTTTGATTCATGATTGAAGGTCAGATATATTATGGCTCACCTGCCAATGCTAACTACCTTTCATAAAATTATGGCCCTGCTGAATGGATGAATGCCCCTTAGTATGCATTTTCCATCAGTTTTGTAGGTAACAGTTACTGATGCCAGTTGGTTCTTGGCAATAGCATTAAACTTCAAGCTATAGATGATGAGGACCCTTGGACCTTCTGATGTGTGTCTCAAGCCTTAAGATCTTTACGGGGAATACAAATGGTGATGCTAAATCAGGCTGATCTTTCTCCTACTCTCCTTAAGTTTTTTCCTCTCCAGTGTCATGTTCCACTGCTGTAAAGAAGTTAAGGGTCTGTCAAACGAGTATTTATTATTTGCTGAGTCAGGAACTCACTCTATGGCTGCATATTTTTTATTCCTTTTCCATCTAGGAGCAGTGATTGTGGGCTCTAGTCAGGTAATGAATTTTGCTGAGGGCACATCCACATTATATTCTGAAGTACCCACTTGGCTATTATTTAACAAATGAGGTACACAGGCTTGCAGCCCAACAGCTCTAGAGTTCTTGCCCTCCTATAAGGGGTCCCCACAAGTGATCTCAAGGAGGTGCGGTAGAATGTTGGTAGAACATACCCTAATGCTCAGGAGAACTGGGTTTGATTCCTGCTGTTGCCATTATAAATGATTGTCCCTGAGTTCCTCTATGTGTTCTCCAAATAATGATGACAAAGTGCTGTATGTGTAAAGCATCCAATAAAAATTAGGTATTTTGTATTTTTATACCTAATTATTTGTCAGTGCCCTCCTTTTCTGATGATCACTAATAATTACATATTAATCATCAGTATATGTCTCTGCTTCAGCATTACAACAATACTTTTCTAAAGGTCGCCTCACCTACAGTTCTCAAAAAAAATCATATCGATACTATAGTAAAATATTTATTATATTTTGGCATAAGTTAGTATTTTTTCAGAAATACAAGTTTCCTAGAAGTGACTTCTCTCAACATGTTATATGAAAAAGTATTTCACTTTAACAATTTTCTACTAAGAAGATATTTAGTGAGCCTAAGATGCAGCACAATGGGGAAGAGACTGGAAGCTTGAGTTCAGGGTACAGTGGGACACGCATTAAGGCTAGGCTTTGCCTCCTTTAATTACATGCTGTGTGAGTTTGGACCAGTTAACCTCTCTTAGCCTCAGTTTCCTTTTGCTGTTTTTTGTAAAATGAAACAAAACAAATATTAATAACAAAATTCATAAAACTTTTATGAAAGTGAATTAAGAAAATAAACAGAGGTAAAATACTTAGAACAGTGCCTGGCATATTGTCAGCATTTAGTGACTCAAGCTCCAATCCCAATAACAGGTCTCACTTGAAAGTCTCCAAAATCTAGTACATAGACAGCAGACAAAAGAGGAACAAAAGCATTGTTATCAACAAGTAGGAACCTATAGGAAGTAGTAACTACTATTTTCTAGTGTAATTTCAAAGAACTTTCATTCACTAACCAGTGTGATAGGAACATGCCATTTGGAAGATATCTGGCAAACTCCATGCATAGTACAATATCTGATTTCTTCGAAACATTTTCATTCGTAGACTTCCTAACAGTGACACCAAGGGGGAAAGTGAGGCAGCACAGCCCAGCCTGCAGTCATCTGATGTCCACTGTCATTGCTGACTGAGAAAGGAGTAAAAACTGAACCTTGGTAATTGACAGGAGGTATTACCATGGTGCTCATTTTTAAAAAAGCTGCCTAGTTGATTTTCTTTGCCATAACCAAGTAGTAACATCGAGAGTGAGCAGTCCAGATTTTTAATCTGGTGAGACTTGTGATTGAGTCTCTGGAGTCTACAAATGATCTCTTCTTTGGAGCAGCGTAGCGCAACACAAGGCTCAAAGCTGCTTTTATCATTTGCTTTGCACAAGATAGGAGCTCAAGAAATAGTTATTTAATTAATTAGGATCTAGTGACAGGATGGGTGACTCATGAGCCCTTGAGACTCAAACATAATTATAACTTTTCTTCAACACCTCAAGGCATTTCAAATAACTTATTTTTTTCCTAATGAATGATTTTGAGGTTTTTTTCCAGATAATTACTAGCCAAAACAGTAATATTTTCTACAATTTGGCCAGAATTTATAATGTGTAAACAGAAAAGCAGCCTAATTTTTTAAATGGAGTAAGAGGAGTTCCCTGTGGAGGACTGGTTGCCCCAAGAAGTCTTAACTCTTAGTTATTGGGCTAAAAAATTTGAAGTTGAAAATGAAGACTTTTTTTTTTTGGTTTTCACTCTAGTCACTAGCCATACAATATGCCTAATTCTCTTCTGCGTGTAGGCCCCTAAGAAAAGTTTTCTTATTTGAAATAGTATGTTGGCCCATTATTATTCCCCTTTTTAGTATTCAGGTGTTTGGAAAATTGAAGCTTCACAGTGTAGACCTCAGGCATCTTTAAGACATGGTATTCTTTCAGCTATTAGAAATGGTCATGAACCTTCTGAGTTCTCTTCAGGTATCTATGGGAACATGGAGTATTACATCTTAAAGTAACATTCACATCCTGCTAAAGTGTCATCTACCCGTCTCATCAATACTTTGAAAATGATTAAAGGAACATGACATAGAACTGCGGTACAGACCTTCTCACAGGAACTAACTCCCAAGGAAGCATATTTTCTCTCAACTCCAATCACTGTTATCACAAAGCTCTCTGGGTCAGTTTCTCATACAACAGAGAGAAATATTTTCTAGGAGAATATTCTATTATTCAACAAAGCCTGTTCCAACTATGGATTGATTTCTGTTATTGGGTTTTTATATTTATCATTGCTTGAATTAGGTTTTTCTACCCTTATTAAGAAAGTCCTATGAGCCCTGGCTAGTGTGGCTCAGTACTTGGGTGCCAGCCTGTGAATCAAAGGGTCGCCAGTTTGATTCCCAGTCAGGGTACATGCCTAGGTTCCAGGCCAGGTTCCCAGTCGGGGGTACGCGAGAGGCAACCACACATTGATGTTTCTCTTCCTCTCTTTCTCCCTGCCTTACCCTCTCTAAAAATAAATAAATAACATCTTTTTTTAAGAAAGTCCTATCACTTACTTTTTTAATAGTGAGAATTTACTCATGCCGCGTCATAAAGGCCCTATGCACTTTAAGAGTTAGCTAGAACACAGGGGAGGCTGCGTCTCTCTCATCACTGTAGAGCTTAGAGCTGACTGTCCATTAAGGTGGCCATTAGCCAAGTATAGCTATTTAAATTTAAATTTAATTTAGTTAAGTAAAATTAAAAGTTCAGTTTCTTAGTTACAGTAGTCATGTTTCAAGTGCTCCATAGATGCATGTGGCTAGTGTACTGGACAGCGCACATATAAAACACTCCCATCATTGCTGAATGTTCTTCTGAACAGCACTGTTCTAGCTCGACCAATAAAGATATCTCAATTACAACAGGCTTAACTGATGTCTTCAGAGTAAGCCACATGATGTTGCATTTAACTCTGATAGCTCAGTAAGGCGGAAGGAAATGTGTTTATCCCACAAGATATGGGGTCCTGGGTAGTCAATTACTTCATTTGAGTTTCAGGATTCTGAAATTTCATGTCACTGTTTTTTTTACCCCCTGCTCTACACCCATTTCCCCAATTAACTCTTTGTTTTGCAAATATTTCTTTAAGAACGGCGGCACACTGTCTGGCAAGGGGTAAGGAGAGAAAGGGCAAAGGATTAGAGGGCACACCGATGCCTAAGCAATAAAATCCTGGCGTTGTGGGTTTTAGAGGTTCTCACATTGTAAGAAGTTCTAAAGTTTCACTTTAGAAAAAAGAAGGAGTCTTTAAGGAGTTGATTTCTGCTTTTCCCGGCAAACCTTAACTTCCTGGTTCAAAGAAAAGATGTGTATAAATAAGGCCCACAAGATTTCTTTGACATCAAACCTCTCTTAAGGCACAGCATTTTGATGAGTTAAGTATAAACGAACCAGAAACATACGGATTAAATTTCCCCCATGATAGTAAGAGGTTAGAAAAATGAGGGGGAGAAAGTGCTGGGGAAAATACATTTAGGAGCTGGCTGGGCCCTCAGTGCTTAAAACGGAGAGTGTACAATTTTGCTAGAAGCAAAATGTAGTCGCATTAGTCACCTCAGCTCTGTTCCTACTGCAAAGTTTCCAGGCAAAAGTTGGAAATGGTACTTGGTTTTCCCTTTTAGTGGACAGGACTATAATCTAGGTTGAGAAAGAGCTCCTGGCCATACCTGGCACAATGAAGAGAAGAAGGGAGTATGTATGGGGAGTGGAAGGTGGTGGGAGGGATGCTCCCTTCCTTGGACCAGTGAGCAGAGTCAGCTAACTGGTGGACCTGGTGGGGTGGCCCTGACCCATCAAGCCCTCTTAGAAAAAGCAACAATGTGTGCAAGGTAGGCCTCTTTGTATTTGAATCCATCAAGACACCATCCTTCCTTTTTGGGAGCCATTGAAAGGTTTGAAGTGGAGAAAGACATGACCAGATCATGCTGGCATCCCTATGGAGGTTGGATACAGAGGAGAGATGTGCAAGAAGGAGAACAAGTAGAGGAGAGGAGGCCAGAGAAGAGGAGAACCAGAATTCAGGGGAAAATATAAGTATTTAGGGGAGAAATGTTAGGGCTTGGCGATCCACTTGCTATAGAAGATGAAACGAGATAATGAGGTAGGAATTAAGCAATTTGTTCAAAGTCATATAACTTGTTTCACAACCAGTTCTTTTTAACCCCAAAGTTTCTCACTCATTCTTTTAATCATTGATAAGTATTGATTATGTACTATGTGGTAAATACTTATAATAGGTGCTTGAGATAATGGTGCTGAGTTTGGGAATACTTATTGCTGTAGCAGGGAAATTAGCTTCAAGTTCAAGTTGAGGGAGACCTGCCTGCTTTCTCTAAATCAGTTGGTCTGTCTGTAATGAGCCCTTGGCCAGAGTCACTTGGCTGGCAGCAATACACTGCATTAGAGAAAATTGCCACTGTTGATACTTATAGGCCCCCATAAATCACTACCTGCTTGCAGGGTCTTAGACAAAATGTACCAAGTGAGGCCGCTGCCCCAAAGCAACCACCCATTTCTTCAAAAGGTCAATGCATCCCCTTGTGCTGTTAACAGAACTTATGGCCCTTCTGTCCATGGCTGGCTATGCCCAGGAAAAAAAAGCACCTCTGTTTTTCTTTTGGTTCATGATCCTGTGTTTTGATGGGTCCCACATGATTATTTCTTGTTTAGCATAAGGGCTGGAGGGATGAAAGGGGGAAATGTTAGGATCACCTCCCAGAATGTATTGTACGGCCCCATGTTCTCCACACTGTAAAAAAGTGGTAAAACTGAAATTAAATTATTCACTTCCCAAATCTATGTTCTTTCCACACCATCAACATTTGTGGAGTTTGGGGTAGGTAAACCTAATTCATTAAGGGAATCATGTCTCCTCCAAATTGTCTCTACCAACAGGTAGAGAGAAAGCACAGATAAGACAATCTGTAGACCAACGAGCAAAGAAGCCAAATTTGGAACCATCTCTGAAAGATATAGAACCTTATATTCCAGCACAGTATTCCTAACACAGGTTAAGCTTAGGTGTAAAAGAAACGATGGTCCCCAAATGTAGAAAAGCTTGGCTGAGAACTCCGTGATGATGTGTGAATACTCTGTGTACTCTTGACTGGGACTTGCCAGCTTTGCTGTGAAAGATGGTCACTTTCATGTCATTGCCAGCTGTCAATTGTTGAATTCAGTTGTGCAGAGTTCATGTTATTTGTGTGTCTTCTGTAAGGAGAATAAACTATTTTTTCTTTATAAAAGAAAAAAATGCTAGTGAAGATTAAAGATTTATTTACTTTATTGAAGACTGGTAATTTGATATTTTTCCATTTTTCTAAAACTTTCAAGGTCCTTCCATTGTTTTCAAAAAAAAAATGTTGAAGCCCCTTGGAGTGACATTGCTCCTCATGGATGGCTCATTAAATAGAGAGAAGATCCTACTCATTAAGAGCAAGCCCTGGAAATAGCCTGAGTTTGATCAGGGTTCCGTCAGTTCCCTGCTGTGTAAACTTGGCTCAGTCACATGATTTCTCTGAATCTCAGTTTCCTTATCTGTAAAATGGGGAAAGTAATAGAATTATTGCATTAGGTTGTATGAGCATTAAATGACATTTTATATTTAAGGTCTTAGAAGAGTGACTGAGATATAGTTAATATTCAATAAATGTCAGCTGTTATCTTTTTTTCTTCTATAATAATTCCAAGATGCCTTGCTTAGTACTCTGTGCCCAAACTAAAACTCCTTTTAATGCTAGTCATTTCTAGAAATTGCCATTTCTTTCTGACACATGAATTATTTTTAAACTCAGGAATAGTATAGTCTTATTTTAAAGAAAAGTCTTCATTTAACTCTTCATCTCTAACAGAAACTGGCCTTGTACCTTTGAACTTTTCTACATTTTTCACGTTAGA
>VMDR010025145.1:0-14641 GCA_007922815.1 Macrotus californicus | reverse complement strand
CCTCCCCCTGTCTATCTTCTACCTACCATTTTTGCTTCTTATTCCCTGTACCTTTTCCCCCTCTCTCCCCATCCTCTCCCCTGATGATAACCTTCTGTGTGATCTCCATTTCTGTGATTCTGTTCCTATTCTAGTTGTTTGCTTAGTTTTTGTTTCTGTTTTAGGTTCAGTTGTTAATAGCTGTGAGTTTGTTGTAATTTTACTGTTTCTATTTTTGATCTTCTTTTTCTTAGATAAGTCCCTTTAATATTTTATATAATAAGGGCTTGGTGATGAGGAACTCCTTTAACTTGATCTTATCTGGGAAGCACTTTATCTGTCCTTCCATTCTAAATGAAAGCTTTGCTGGATAGAGTAAGTTTGAATGTAGGTCCTTGGCTTTCATGACTTGGAATACTTCTTGCCAGCCCCTTCTTGCCTGTAAGGTTTCTTTTGAGAAATCAGCTGACAGTCTGATGGGCACTCCTTTGTAGGTTACTGTCTCCTTTTCTCTTGCTGCTTTTAAGATTCTCTCTTTATCTTTCATCTTGGTTAATGTAATTATGATGTGCCTTGGTGTGTTCCTCCTTCAGTCCAACTTCTTTGGGACTCTCTGAGCTTCCTGGACTCCCTGGAAGTCTATTTCCTTTGCCAGATTGGGGAAGTTCTCCATTATTTTTTTCAAACAAGTTTTCAATTTCTTGCTCTTCGTCTTCTCCTTCTGGTACCCCTATGATTCAGATACTGGAATATTTAAAGACGTCTTGGAGGTTCCTAAGCCTCTCCTCATGTTTTTGAATTCTTGTTTCTTCATTCTGTCCTGGTTGAATGTTTCTTTCTTCCTCCTGGTCCACACCATTGATTTGAGTCCCAGTTTCCTTCCCATCACTGTTGGTCCCCTGTACATTTTCCTTTATTTCACTTAGCATAGCCTTTATTTGTTCATCTAATTTGCGACCATATGCAACCAATTCTGTGAGCATCCTGATTACCAGTGTTTTGAATTGTGCATCTGATAAGTTGGCTATCTCTTTGTCGCTTAGTTGTATTTTTTCTGGAGCTTTGATTTGTTCTTTCATTTGGGCCATTTTTTTTTTTTTTTTTTTGGTCTGGCTTGCCTATTATGTAGTAAGGGGTGAAGCCTTAGGTTTTCACCAGGGCGGGGCAACCATGTTGCTGTGTTGTGATGCTGTATGTGGGGGAGGGGTCTAAGAGGGAACAATGCCACTTGCTCTCCTCTCTGCCGGTTTTCAGTCACTTCCCCTGCTACCCACAATCAAATTGGGTCCTTCTGGTGCTGATTCCCAGGTGGGTGGGCTTGTGTATGTTCTAGGACCCTGTGGGTCTCGCCAATGGACTCTCCTGGGAGTTTCTCCCGCTGCCCCCTCAACCCCCACAGGTGTTTTCAATCAGAAGCTTTGAGGTTCTATTTCCCCACGCTGGAATTCTGGGTTATGGGATCTGTCTCGCTCCCCAGTTGTTCTACTCAGTTTATCTGCACGTGGGTGTGGGACTACCCAGTCTGCCAGTCACCACCTTGCCTGGTCCGCCAGCTGCCGCCTTGTCTGGAGTCCTCTCCACCCGACTGCCCGTCTCTGCCCCTCCTACCGGTCTGGGTGAGTGTTTCTTCTTTAACTCCTTGGTTGTCAGACTTCCATACAGTTCGATTTTTTGTCAGTTCTGGTTGTTTTTTGTTTTTAAATTTGTTGTCCTTCTTTTGGTTGTGCGAGGAGGCACAGTGTGTCTACCTACGCCTCCATCTTGGCTGGACTCTTTTCAATATCTTTAGTCATCAGAGGCAGTACCAGGATTTTATTTTATCTACTTATTTATTTATTTATTACATTTATTAGGGTGACATCTGTTAATAAGATTATATAAATTTCAGGTGTACATTTCTGTGACACATAGTCTGTATTTGGTATTGTGTGCCCGCCACCCAAAGTCAAATCATCTTCCGTCACCTTATATTTGGCCCCTTTCACCCTTTACTGCTCTTACCCCCTTCTGTCTGCTGGCCACCATACTGTTGTCTGTGTCTGTGAGTTTCAGTTTTATATCCCACATATGAGTGAAATCATGTGGTTCTTAGCTTTTTCTGACTGACTTATTGCTTAGTACAATATTCTCCAGGTCCACCCATGATGTCACAAATGGCAGTATTTCATTTCCTAGGATTTTAAATGTGGCCTTTACTCCTATTGCCTCAGAGATGTGGTCAAAGCCCCAGTACCAAGATGAACAAAACAGGTACAAAGGACTTCCAAATCCTAAAGAGATTACCCTAAGCAGTCTGTGTTAGATGATTGGGCAGCTGGTCATTGCTCCCTTCTGGGGTTGGAGTGGAAGAGCTGGTGAGGACTGTGAGAGGGATTCATTGGTGTGCTGTGAGATGCCTGGCCCCTATGGGGACTGCTGGGAGAACTTGAGCTGTGTGCCCTGGTGTTTAGGAGACTCAAGGATGGTGACGCCCACTAAGAGAGACTGTGGCTGCAGCTACCCATGCCTGGAGGTAGCTCAGAAAAGAGAGAGAGCTTTGGAGGCAACAAGCTCTACCACCACAAAAGGGATGTGGCAGAGGCATGTATTTTCCCTAGACCAGAAGCAGGGCTATTTTACAGGGGATCTTGCCCACCAGGGTAGCCTAGAGGGGTGGACTGCCAGCAATCAGGGCTTAGGGGAAATGATTAATGGGCCATGTCTAAAGGTCAAAGAGAAGAGATTAGGAAAACTGACTACAGCCAGGCTCTCTAGGTTCAAATCCTGGCTCTGACGCTTATTTATTGTGTGATCGTGGGCAGAGGCAGAACAGGAAAGGTAGAAGGACCTAACTCTTTAGCCCTGCCTGCCCCTTAGGGAGATAGCTCAGGGAGCCTGTTTAAGTTAGGTGAGATTTTGAAATTTGGACCGTAAACAAAAGGGACTTGAAAAATACTGAAGTAAGACTACTGTTGCCACTTAAAGGGATAGCGAGAGCTATGGGACCTTCTCAGGTTTCCTTTCAGGGGGAGAAAAGGAGTCCAGAAAGACAGTTTGAAGAGATAGTGGAAGAAAGAGTAAAGCTTCTTTCTGCTTGCATCCTGTGTAGATCACTCAGTAAGTAGATGAACTGCAGACAGCTCTGAGCGGGAATGCCAGCGTCATGGGCGGAGGGATGGACTGCAGCGGCCATTTGTCACCCAATGGAAGTATCAATAGCAAGTCACCCTGCCTCTTTGGGTCCTGAGTTTCTTCCCCTGTAGAAGATCCTCTGGTTTCTTTTAGCTTTGTAGTTTCATTTTCGTTTTCTTCATAATCAAGATTTGGTGTGTGTATGTATATATGTATATATATTTATACCTGTGTATGTATATGTGTATAAAATCTATATATTTATAAATTTAGTATTGTAATATTTATAAATATTTATCTTTAGTCAGATTTGTTTCCAGAAATGGTTTAATGAACTAAGCTTTCACTTTTTCTTTCTGTTGGTGTACTGATTGTGTTTTGTACCTGGATACAATGTTAGGGTTACCTTTGGTGTCCCTCTCTGCTAAACCTTACATAGATAAGCTTTAGTAACATGTGGTGTTCTGGGTCCATGTATTTTAAGAGTCTTACCCATAGTAATTCTGCTGATTCAGTCTACATGTCGTTTTTACATTTTGTAGATGAAAAGTCACAGATAAGCTAAACTCAAGGAAGTAAAAAGGATGCTCAATTAAATACAATTAAATATTAAAGAATTCCTGAGAACTCTTGGAATTCATGGCACAGTTCTGACTTTTACTCACGTGTGCAACAAAAATAGACTTAGTTTGTCCCTGAACTTTAAGTCTCTTTATAACAACCATCTAAAGTAATGCGGTTATTTGTGAATTCCAGTCAGAGTCTCTGACCTGCCCTGGAAAGGGCTGACACAACCAAATGATTTCTTTAACTAGCTTAACTGTTTAACGTCACACAACAACGTGCACTTCAGTTCAAATGAAAGTGAGACGCCGATCAGAACACCAGAAAGTAGACAGAACGAGTGCGTGACATACAGCTTGACCTGCTCAGTTCTCTGCTGGAATTCCTGTTTTTCTGGAGCAATCTCTTGAGCAATAGCAAGAGTTTGTTATAAATTGTGCTAGATTGTGGATTTATCAGTTTTAGCTTTTATAAGACATTCAGTGTTTGTAATGACAGTGAGTAAAGGGTTTTCGAGTGTAGCACCGTACACGGACCGCATATTTGTACAAACAACCTCTACGTTACTCACTGAACTGGGACAGCTGGAGCAACGATTTGCGGCACCCGGGGCCCCAAAGCCTGTCCCTTGAAATGTCTTTGCTATTTTCATCCAATTTAGATTTAAATGATCTCAAAGTTTTCTTTTATCTCCACAATCCTATGATTCAACTCACAAGAGAGTTTATCTTTAAAGCTTAGGTATAAATTCAGCCATGGCAACTTAAGCCTCTAAAGTCTCGGTATCCAGAACACCCAAAACCTTGTTAGAATGCAATGAGAATATTTATACATTGGTAAGAAAATGGAAAGTCAAGTATAATAAAGTGCCTTTCCTTGAAAAGACATGTATATTAGTTTAATTTCCCTTATGTTCCCAGGATGTTATAAAGAGTGATTAGAGAGAGAGAAGTAAGCAAAGAACCCTGAATTCTGTTTCTGAGGGCAGGTTGTTTTCTGCCTCATGGACTGTATGCTCCAAGTCCAAAGGTTTAGTCCAGTGATAATGAGGCGCGGTTGGACCTGCAATGAACTGGAGGACGGCAACAGCATAATGTGTGCTACGATTCCAGGATTCTGGTAGTCTTATTTTTGCAACCCAGCACATTTCCTCTTCTTCAGTGCAGACTGTGCTCCCTCTCTTTTTCACTCAGGGATCAGCACGTAACCTAATGAGGTCAGAGAGCCATTGTCATTGGTTCAGAACTGACACATGACCCAGGCTGGGCCAATGAGAGCCCTTGTCTGGGGCTTACCTGTAGTGGAGTCAGTAGGGAAATTGCTTTGCTTCTGTGTTCCTGGAACTGGAAAGAAAGCTGAGGACGGCCAACTGTGTCACCCTGTGGAGGAAGCCCGTCTGCAGTTGTCAGAATGAGGCTTACACAAGGAGAGATGGAGAGGAAGGGAGAACAGTGCCGATGTCATTGGAGGCCTGGGTCTAGCTCTGTCTGGTGTCAGCACGAAAAGCTCACTTCATTTTGTTTTGTATAACTTGATTGGTATTTCTCTCATCTGTATTCTGACTGATACAGACTTCAAACAGAAATATTAGAAAAAGCCCTTTGATGAAGTATTACTTCATAAACATAAGAATAGATAATTTTGGTATAAATCATAATAAAAATAACTGTAATTTATCAAGCAACTACTAGGTACTAAGAACCTCAATAAGTAAATTATTATTTTTAAATTTAATCTTCACAACAACCTATGTAGTACCTGTATTAGTTAGCTATTGCTGCTGGGTAACTATCTTAAAACTTAGTGGCTTAAAACAATTAGAATTTATTTAATCAAGTGTGTGGCTTGCTTCGGTGATTCTTCTGGTTTAGGCCAAGCTCAGCTGCTTGTTAAATGGTCTTGCTCACAAGACCACAGCAAGTTGGCAGATTTCTGGGGAACGACTAGTTTGGAATTGGCTCACTCACAGGTCTGGAGTGTGGGGGTCTTCTCTGCTGGGCCCACAGGGCTGACTGGGCGTTGTGTTTCCAGCAGGCTAGCCCAGGTTTGTTCAGTGGACCTTCTAGGCCTCTGAGAGAGAGTGGAGCCATGAAGGCTTCTCAAGGGTCAGGGCAGGGCACCCACACTTTTCTACTGCTGCATCCTGCTGGCCAAAGTTCAAGGCCAGCCTTGAGAAGATAGTCTCCACATTTACGAGAGGAGGTGAAAATCAGAGGGAATGGATATAGGGAGGTATGAAAAAATGGAAGCACAACGAACTTGCTAAAAGAGATATTATGTGCATACATTTCAAAATTAAGAAATTTACCCAAGGTCACATGGCTCGTAAGCGGCAGAGCAAGGACTTGAGCCTTAATCTCCTGACTAAAAATCCGACTCTCTTTCAGCATTTCTCTCTAGTATTGCTGACTGGTCTATGAAGTCCAGATGTCACAACTCAATTAGTTTCTAAATTCCTGTTCTTAGGTCACTTTTGAATGACTTCTAAGTTATTGTGAAGAGTTCTTCATTGTCACAAAGGTATTAACTTTCTATGAATAGGTTATTCTTGGGTTACTTATAAGCATTTTTATTCATATTCATATCTACAACAAAATGAAGCTCATGTTGTCATCTTGTATCACAGCTGTATTTGAAATACCAGATGTTATTTTAAGAAAATAGATAAAATAACTTGTATCTAGTAAAAATTTTAAAATATTTACTTATTTATTTTTAATTGCATTTTTCCCATTGCCATTTATCCCCCTATGAACTCTTCTACCTCCACTCACCCCCTTCCTGCCTGCAATCACCAAACCGTTGTCCACGTCCATGAGTTCTTTCTCTTTTTTCCTCTTTTGTTCCATCCTTCCACCCCCACCCTCAGAACTGTCATCCTGCTCTCCATCTATGAGTCTGTCTCTATTTTGCTTATTAGTTCAGTTTGCTTGTTAGATTCCACATATGAGTGAAATCATGTGGTATTTGTCTTTCTCTGACTGGCTTATTTCACTTCACATGTTCTCCAGGTCCATCTATATTATCACAAAGGGTAAAATTTTCTTCTGTTTTCACAGGTGAGTAGTATTCCATTGTGCACATGTACCTTAACTGTTTATCTGGCAATTAAATGATTAGTAAATTCATAAATGATACTTTGGAGGTGTTGGAGAAACAAAGTGTTCAGGCCAATGGGAAACTGGAAGACGGCGAGAGCTGTGATGTGGGAAGAAGGCTGTTGACAAACGGAAGAAAGAGACAGTGGACCTCAGTCCTGTGGGATTCTAAGGAGAGTCGTGGTGGCAGTGGCTGCCTTTGAAGTCGAGCAATCTTAAAGCCCAGAGTGAAAGAGGCATATTCTAGGAACAGCCTCCTCAAAGATCCTTAAAAGGACAGAATATGGGGAACAGAGACAGTGCATACAGAGCCTGGCACTGCACTGCAAGACTCAGATGCTTCACATGTGTCTCTACCAAAATAAGTTAGCTCGCACCCTGCTTGCATGCTTAGCTTAAAATCTGAGTGTTATGATTGTTCCTCTAGAACAGTCCTAAGGGTGTTGGTGGGAGGGGCTGTCACATATGCAACTCTGTCACATGAAATTCAGTGATTAACATGCACGATCACTGTGAGGAAAGGAAGGAGGGTATATAGAGAAACAGATGGTAGAAAATGGAAGGAGACAACCGCCAGGAAATGAAGTAAGAGCTTCTCTCAGAGGCTAACACCGGGCAGGTAGAACTGAACGCTTGGGGACATCTCAGAGATCATCAGTTCGAGATGGGATGACTGGAACTCGCATTTGGGATACAGGCATGAGAAAAGGGGTGGGGGGTGTCTTCAAGTGGCTCAAATGAGACAGGGGCAGGTGAAGGGGGACAAGTAACAGGACATATGGATTGGTAAGAGAAGCAGATGGTTTTATGACTTACAAGCTGGCTACTGGGGGAAAAGGTGATGTGTTTAGTTTTTAAATATCATAGCGTTTTCTCTCTTCACCTTCTTTTCATTACGTTGGTAAATATGTCACTTTGAACACCAGAATTAGGTTCTGATTTTAGGATCAGGAAAAGATGGTGTATGAGAAGCACTGTGGTGTGTTCTCCTCAGAGGGAACAGCATGGGGATCACACTCTCCCTGATGAGCTTCTCAAGTGATTTGTCCTAAAAATGTTCCTGCATTATGTGTTCAAAAGCACAGAGGACCTTGGAATGGAGAATCAGTTGCCTCTCTTTTCTGTTGGTCTCCATCTGCATTCTGGCACTGGATAGCTCTGGAAAGAGAGGGTGCCATTCTGTCTCAGTCGGAGAAGTGTGGCCGGCAGTCAAGGCTGGACCCGTGGGCTGTGGGATCTGACATTCCTGGACTCCTTGTCTTCGAGGTGTTGCCTGCATCTGCCTGTCATCTCACTGCAGATCCTGCCCCCACAGCGAAAATGCACCTGGTTCTAACCGCAGGAATGAGAGGTCTGTGTAAACCAGAAACCCCTTTTCCACACGAACTGTCTGAGACAATGGATCCCAATTTATATTAATAGGGAAAATAACCCAAGGAGATGAAAATAGATAATGTCCAATACATAGGAATGTATCTCAGAAAGGAAACAGACAGACAGACAAAAAACAGTTCAGCTAGGACAAGTCCACACCATCATTTAAGGCTTTTATATCACAGGTCTGAGCGGCAGGAATGTCTTTGTTGGTAGATACAGAGGGAGGAGCAGCCACTGGGGTCATTTATCTTGCATTTGTCCAAAGCACTGAATAAATTAGAGCAAATTTTGTAGCATTTGGAATTTCACTGTGATGTGACAAACACTCAAAGAGAATCAAAGAGTTGTTGAATCTGAATAATATTTTTTTGTACTGGTTGACCAATCCCCTTCTTCTAAATCTAATTAAAAAGGGGAGGAAAAGTAACCAAATATGAAAGCAATTTCACATTCTTCACCTCCAAGTTCTGGTTGAAGATATTTTAAAAAGTCAGGCAGTTTTCCATCCTTGGTGACTTAGACACGCTTACAAAAACAAAATGTAGTCCAAGCATCTTCTAGAGCATTGTTATCAATCTAAGTGTTATTTTTTACAAACTTAGAGGTAATCACTGCCCACAATTTTGCTGCCTACAAAAGGATGTCTGTGGATTTTTTTATCGTATCAGTCTGAATTTTATGTCATAAACCAAATATGCCAATTTTGCTTAAACATGCTATTTTTTAAATACACTTTAGTTTTGGAATAATTTTATATATACAGAAAATTTGCAGAGAGTATAGCAAGTTCCCACATAGGCTTCACCCATCTTCCCCTCATGTTAACATCTGTGGAGGATTGAATGGTGGCCCCCCAAGTATATGTCGACACCCTAACTCCCAGAATCTGTAAAGGTGGCCTTATTTGGAAAAAGAGTCTTGGCAGATGTGATTAATTGAGGACCTTGAAATGAGATTATTCTGGATTATCTGAATGGTTCTTAAAACTGAAGGCAAATGTCCTTATAAAAACACACATAGGAGAGAAGAAGGCAGTTTTTTATTTTTATTTTTTGACTGAGATCCCTTTTCTGTTTCTCTAGAATCCAATCCAGGAAACCACATTGTATTAGTTGTCATGTTTCCAGGGTCTCCTCTGGCCCGTGACAGTTTCCCAGTTTCTCCTTGGTTTGTCATGACCTTGATGGTGTTGTGCAGTAATGGTCAGATATTTTGTAAACTGTCCCCTCTGTGGGTTTGTTCCCTATTTTTTTTCATGATTAGAAGATTAGGTTGGGTTATGAGTCTTGGAGAAGAATACCATGGAGGTCCTGCGCCCCTCTCACATCACATCATAACTGGTGTATGTACCCACATGATTCATCCCTGCTAATCCCTATTAATCTCCATCACTTAGATAAGGTAGAGTTTTCCAGTTTTCTCCATTATAAGGTCACTATTCTCCCATTCCTATTTTAGAGGCTGCCTACCACACCCTATATTTCACCATTATATCCACCCACTTCAATTAATTAAAATGGGGAGAAGGAGAAGAGAGTGGAGAAGCTTTGAAAAACAAAACCACTGATTGATTAAATGTTTTGCTTGCAATAAGTTTTAAAAAAATATTTTTATTACTTATTTATTTTTGGAGAGGGAGGGAGAAAGAGAGGGAGAGAAACTCATGTGAGAGAGAAACATCGATTGGTTGCCTCTTGTATGCTCCCCAACTGAGGACTGAACCCACAACTGAGGCATATGCTCTGACCGGGAGTCAAGCAGGTGACCTTTCGCTTAGCAGGACAATGTCCAACCAACTGAGCCATACTGCTCAGGGCTGCTTGCAGCAACTTTTGACATAGTGTCCCATACTGTATGGTATTTACGTCTTATTGTTATTGGTCATTTATACATATATTCATTTGTTTAGCAGTGTATGACAGCTTCAAGCCAAATATGACATTTCTGACCCCAGGATGTGCTCTACCTGAGATTTTTGGAAAACACCTCTTTTCTTATTTGATAGCACCTGTGCACTTATAGGCCATTTAGGCCCACCTGACCATCACTTCCGCCAGCTGTCTTGGGAAGACAAATAGAACAAGTAGTTGTAATAGAACCTCAACGTAATACTTTCATAATCTTGAGTTGTTCACATTGAATTCCACAAGAATTACATTACAAAACTGGGGAGTTTTGAAGAATTATTGAAAAAAAGGACAATATCAATAATTCTTCCATTTGTATTCAACCTGTCTTTAAATTAGGTCCTTCCACCTTAAAATAAAATTGTTTCTTATAATTAAAAAAATTATACTCCCTCAGAACACTTGAAAATGAAGAAAAATTCAAAGGAAAACAACAAAAACCACTCCAAATTATATACCATAGCATTAACATTTTGATGCATAAAATTTCCATATTATTTTTACACATATTTACACATAGTGGATCCATATGTTTAACACCATTCAGAAATATGTTCTGAATATTTTCCTAAGTAAATAATTGTTTTAGCATGGACCTGCTTGACTCGCCATTATTGTCACTGAAATCCCCACACGTGTGAGTTTCTGCCCTGTGGACACCTCTGCGCTCACCCAATAAGCATATATTGACTGCTCACCATTGTCCAGGTGCTGTGTTGATGGCTCAGTGAGAGGGTGCCTGGCACAGGGGAGAGCCATTTGGGAAACTCAACTTTTGTTCCAGCTCTGCTAATAATCGGCTCATATTTCTGGACAAATAAAAACAACAGTTAACATACAGAGCCTTCACCATGTGCTAGCTACTGCTCCAGGCTCTTATACTCATGGCTCATCACAACACCTCGGTGAGGCAGAGCCTATCATAACCACACTCATTTTATAGAGGAAAAGATCGAGGCCAGAGAGATTAAGGAGCTTGCCCACAGGCATAGAGCTGGTAGGTAGTGGGGCCAGGGTTTAACCCTGGAGGGTAGTTCCATTTCATGCTCCTAACTGCTACTGTCTACTTTTGAAGTAGCTATGAGTGTATTTTGGCTTTCTGGGCCTCAGTTTCCTCGTGGCAAAATGTGGAGGGTGAGAAGTAATACCTGTGTGTAGAGTACATTTTCCTTGCAGGGATACACATATTTAATCTGGGAGGAGAATATGACTGAATAATTCCTTTGGGATTAATTATTTTATTTCTTTTGGCACTTCCCTCCCCTCTCCATTGGAGCAGATGGTCAGATCTGAGCTCATCACCTCAGGGAAGGGAAGTGACAGAGTAGGAAGAGCCTCTTCAGAGTTGTGTTCCAAAACCTGAGGTCCCGAGGGAACTAAGAGTATTTTGGGTATGGATAAAATATTTGGAAGAAGTAGGAGGAAGAGAACAGGGTTTTCCCCATTATTAGAGAAAGATTTCCTGGGTTGGAGGGTGGAAAGGGGAACCAGTGAGCCTCAAAGAAGGGCTCCAAACCCTGGCACCTGAGTGCAGACCTGTTTGGGATGCTGAGCGGGGCCACACAGCCTCTCACATTCCTGTGCACCAGGGGCCTTGTAGCAGCAGCAGTTTCCCACGTGTCCTAACTGTGGGTCTCCACATCCTTTGCGTCCTTTATGCCGAACAGTCTTCCTGGCCCCTTCTGGTCAGATAGCTCTCTCTGCTGCTGCTGCTATGTCAGGCTAGAGGATACAGGAGTGTCTTATGCTTGGATACCATGCTAGGGCACAGACATCTGTGTGCGGCTGTTGGTGGCCTGACTGCCTTGATGTACCTCAAGGTCAATCACTGTTTGGGGCCCTGATACCTCTCTGAAGTCTCACTCTGATGCCAGGTATTGGCACCTTCAGGTTCTTGTGTTCTTACTCATCAACTCCTTGGCAGAAACCATAAAGAGGCTCAGAGAAGCATTAGGAAAAACACTTTTCCTTGCTAAAAAGGAAAAAATGTTTTATAAGAACTCAAAGGTTTACACATTCTCATATGTATATTGGAAATTCTCTTGGGCCTCCTTCCCCCACCCCGCGGACTTGGGACGATGAGTGATGGTCAGAGGTGCACAGTTCACTCTCACTGAGGTAAATGGAATTGTTTTCATGGGGACCGCACTTTGGGCATTCCAAGTGAGTTTCGGGAGACAATGAATTCAGGCTCTGAGAAGCAGACAAGTGTGGTACAGAGAAATGTCAAGTCCAGCTCCTGCTGCAGACCTCCGAATCACATTGCTCTCCTCTGAATTTAGTATGAGCCTGATCTGCACTGGCCTGTCGCGTACAGGAGAGCTACATATTATTTAGGGGTTTGGTCATAAAATCAACACTATGGCAACATTTCCCAGTGAAAATTACCCTGAAACTTTCTAAAATTTTCAGTCGATCTCCATATGTGGTAGGTGCCTTGTGTTTAGGGACAGTGCTGTATTCTAACAAGTTTCTTTAAATTCTGGAGTTGTGGAGTGTGGTGAGATGCTCACACTGTGAGAGGTACATCAAGGGCAGTGTACGTTACACCTCTCAGATTAATCTCAATTTGGGGGATGAATGGAATGTGGAGCAATTATGTACATATTACTTATTACATTTATTATATCTATCTCTTTTTGGTAGAGCAAGTATAGTACTATGTTATACATGGTTAAAGGTACCAAGAAACATCTAAGAACTTGTTCTCAAGGAATATACAGTTCCACTCCTGAGATGATTAAATAGTAACGTAAGAAGTACATGGCAATATAGAAGTCTCACAATGGTTTTGCACCATCTCTTATCTCTGTATCATTCCCTGTGGCTACATTCTTAGGCTTAATATTCTGGGAATATGTCTGCCAATACATCAGGTCTACAGCCTTCCAGGTTATGGCAATAGGACAGGGTTTGTCTGCAGTTCCAGAATCGTTAGCTCTTTGCATCCCATTGGGTATGATTGGTTCACATGCCCATCCTAAGCTCCACAAAGAGTGTATGGTACTATTTGGTTTATGTGGAGGAATATAATTCTTTGACTGATTGTGCTTTAATTCTTGAACATGTTTGGAGACAGGGGTTGAATTAGCTCCACAATAAGCACTTGGACAGAATGAGGAAGAAGTTGGTTTCCCAGAGGAAAATGAGGGTAATGCAATCTGGAAAAAAGCAGATAGATACTGGGTTGAGAAATGCTATTCTTAAAAAAGTTTCAAATGGTGAGTATTTCTAGGAAGAAGAATAATATTCCATAGGGTACATTGTAGAGCTTTAGACAGTTGGTAAAAGAGGGGTATAATGGGAGGGAGAAGTCACATCAAGAGAGCAAAGGGCTGAACTGGATGGAAT
Organism: Macrotus californicus; assembly: GCA_007922815.1. Taxonomy (NCBI): domain Eukaryota; kingdom Metazoa; phylum Chordata; class Mammalia; order Chiroptera; family Phyllostomidae; genus Macrotus; species Macrotus californicus. Next base: position 1,254 of record VMDR010025145.1, on the reverse strand, counting down.
TAAATTCTAGGGACAAGGGAGAATTGTACCGTTGGTCCTGCCTGGGAATGGCGTGAATAAACATGAAGTTCAGAGTAGGCAATGAGGAACAGACTGACTTCTGGTCCCTGCTCATATTCTGATGCAAAGTTGTTTTGTATTCGCCTGTCAATCCTAGGCCCATTTCCTTCTGGAGTGTTCACAGAGGGCCTGGGATTTTAAGTGTAGCTCACCGGAAGAGCTGGCATTTAGAGGAGTATTTTACTTAAGTATGGTAAAAATAATTTCCAATGATTATTAATGGAATGAGAGTGGTTGTACCTTGCTCATTTACTCTCTTTCTCTCTCTTTTCCTGATTAGGGTAACTGTTTGAAATTGTGCAGAATAAGGGAAGATTAGGTCCCTAAAACACCACTGGAGCTTTCTCCTGTGTTTTTTTTGCAACACAAAAATGAGATTAATTGGAAAATGACATAATTGAAGATATGTTTCACTCGCTTTAAAAAAAGGTCAGCTCAGCTTCAATATAGAGCATTTGTATCTTTTATTCTGAAAATTATTATGAGCTGTTTTATATATAAAAGAATTCAACTGCTACTTAAAATCATTAAATTATCCAATTGTGTTCCTACACAGCTCCTTTAAAAATTTGTAAAAGACAAAAAAAAGAATATTTAACATTTTATTTATTGTCATGTGAAACTGTTCATTTCTTGGCAAGGTCTACATTATTATTGTATTTAGGAATATATGTCATTATTGTGTTTGAATTGGCAGTAGCTTGGACAGAGGACTTTTATAGAAAAATTAAGAATGGAAGCTCCTTTTCTATGAGAGTGCTGGTTAGTCTTGCATTGGTTTTGGAGATCTAATAGCTGCCATATGTCAGCCCTATGAAATGAATGATGTAATTTAGGCTGCATGTTGTCCTTCCAACTGCTCCATGCTGCCTCCTCACTTTTAGCACGTATTACTCCAATATGTCCATATATCACCCAGCAGTTGCTTCTTATACAACCGTGTTAGTCCTTGGGCCCTTAACCCCATCCATCACCTATATGGGCTCTATCTCTTTCCCTCCAGAATGGAAACTGATGGAAAATAATGGTAAACCTTGGCAAAGACTGTGCTTGCAGGACAATCAACTCAATATTCTGGTTCATGGATAGAAAATGAGTGAGCGGTTAAAGCATAAGAAAAAAGCACAAAGTACGATTAAGAAAATTCAATCTTCTCTATGGCCTGAAAAACAGAAGAATGCTGTCTCTTGTGAA
>VMDR010025144.1:0-14643 GCA_007922815.1 Macrotus californicus | reverse complement strand
CCCTGACTGGGAATGGAACCAGCAACCCTTTGGTTCACAGGCCCACGCTCAAATGTACTGAGTTACACCAGCCAGTGCTATTTTTTCAAATAGGCTTTCAATTTCTTGCTCTCTCTTTTCTCCTACCTCTATGATGGGAACATTGATATGCTTGATGTTGTCCCAGTGGTCACCTTAAACAATCCTCATTTTAAAAGTTCTTTTTCCTTTTGGCTGTTCTGATGAGGTTTTTTCTGCTATTTTGTCTTTCCAGATTACTATTTGATCCTCTACTTCATCTAATCTGCTGTTGATTCTTTCTAATGCATTCTTTAAATTTTTTTTTATTGATCCCAGAGAGAGGGGAAGGGAGGCAGAAAGAGAGGGAGAGAAACATTGATGTGAGAAAGAAACATCAGTCAGTTGCCTCCTGCATGCACCTTGACTGGGGATCAAACCCACGACCCTGGTATGTGCCCTGACCAGGAATCAAACCATCAACCTGTTGGTTTACAGGACAACACTCCACTCAACTGAGCCACACTGGTCAGGGCTCTAATGTATTCTTCATCTCTGACTGGTTCTTTTTTATGTTTTATATACCATTTTATGTTTCCTGTCTTTTTATTAATGTTCTTCACTGAGTTCATCTACTCTTCCCATAAGTTCATTGAGCATCCTTATAGCCAGTGTTTTGAATTCTGCATCTGGTAGATTGTTTGTCTCGTTTTCTTTTTTTTTTTTTCTGGAGATTTTTTCTATTCTTTCATTTGCAGCATGTTTCTTTGTCTCCTCGTTTTGGCTGACTGCCTGTTTTTGTTTCTATGTATTAGGTTCATCTGCTGTGTCTCCCATTGTTGGCAGAGAGACCTTATGAGTAGCTGACTTTTTCTAAAGATCCTTAGTTATAAGAATTCTGTTCAGCTAGTCTTCAGGCTGTCTCAATGATGGTTGTTCTGTAATTTAGTTGTAATTTTGATGTGCTTGTGGGAAGAGGTGAGCACAGCATTTACCTAGTCCACTATCTTAACAGGAAGTCAGGAGCTTAACTCTTGTTTGTAGTAGTTAGCCTACGGTAAAATTGGTTTTGTTATGCGTTGTTGCAGAGCTCACCAGGGGACATTGAGTGACAGTTTACTGTATACATTTCAGTGATATCTAGTGAATTTACACTGAAGAGCGTGTGTGCAGCCATCACTGCAGTCCAGCTGGTAAATATTCCCGTCACCCAAGCAGCTCCCCTGTGCCCATTTGCAGTTACTCCCCGTTTCTCTCCCTGCCCCAGACGACCACTCGCCTGTTTTCTACCACATTTCTTTTTTTGGACCTTTCATATAAATGGAATCATACAGTACGTGTTTTTTTGCACCTGGCTTCTTTCAGTTAGCGTGATGTTTTGGAGATGATCTCTGTTGTGGCAGCTGTTAGTACATTCTTTTTATGGCGGAACGGCATTCCGTAGAATGGACACACCACAATTTGTTTACTCCTTTATTAGTAGGTGGGCATTTGCGTGCACACACCACACTTTGTTTATTCACTTAACAATTAATGGGCATGAAAGTGCACAGGTCTTTGTGTGAGCATGTCTTCTCATGTGTCTGGGTAGGTACCTAGGAATAGAATTGAATTGCTAAGCTATGGTAAATTTGTCCTGAGCTTTTTAAGAAATTGCCACACTAGTTTCCAGGTGTCCGCACCATCTTACATTCCCACCAGCATGTGTGAAAGCCCCAGTTCTACATCCTCCCAGCACTCAGCAGTGATGGTCCTCTCTGTCTGTCTATTTTTATTGATTTTATAGAGAGAGGCAGAAGGGGGAGAGAGGGAGACATCGATTTGTCGTTCCACTTATTTAAGCACTCGCTGGCTGCTCCTTGTGTGTGCCCCGACCGGAGGTCAAACCCATGGCCTTGGTTTGCGGCTGTTGCGTCTTTTCAGTGTTGGTCCTTTCTAGATGAGAGTATTTGCAGCATGGCTTTCTGTGCCTGTGTTTGTAGCCCTGCACAGCCTTTAAAGGATTTTTCACTTTTTAGTGCATTTATTTCTGGGAATTTTATTTGGGGTGTTGGGGGCCGGCGATTGTAGGTGGGTTCCAGCTGCTTGCTGTTTACACGTAGGAAGGCAGGTGCTTTGGTGTGTCACTTCTGTCCTGACCCCTTCTTTCAGTCTCTTCCTGTCTGCCACATTTTTTCAATTGCTTCTTTTAGATTTTTCAATGTAAACATAATTATTTTACCTCTTTTTTTTTAAAGGTCTGAACATTTTTATCTTGCCTCCTTTCATCAGCTAGAAACTTCCAAACAAAATGATGGTGATAAATAGCAGTCTTGTGTTCTGGAGTCTCAGGGGAACGTCTGTTGCTGCCAACCATTACAAATGATGCTGATTTTTGGGTTGACATATATGTGTGTCTGCAGTTTTGCATGTTAAGGAAGTATCCCTCCTTCTATTTTGATAAAAGATTTTGTAATGGTAAATTTTGTCAAGCGCATTTCAACATCCATGACAATTATGATTTTTCTCTTTTAACATAGTGATATAGTGATATAAAGTAAATTAAAAGAGTCCTAATTTGAACCATCCTTGTTAAACTGTTACAAGGTCACTTAATTTTGGTGACTTTTCATGTTCATGCCCAGGTGGATTTTATTTGCTAATATTTTACTTTGGATGTTTGCCTTGATTTTTACATAAATGAAGTTGGCCTATGGTTTTCCTTTATTGTTCTATAATTGTTGGCTTTGATATCAATGTTCTGTAGTCCCTGATAAAGAATTTGGGAGTGTTTCTTTTCCCTCTAGGTCCTGCTGCAGTTTAAATACCATTGGAATTAGCATTTCAACTAGCTGCCTTCAGCCCTGACCAGTGTAGCTCAGTTGATTGGGGGTCATCCCTTAAAAAAAAAAAGGTCGCTGGTTCGATTCTTGATCAGAGCACATGCCTGGGTTGTGGGTTTGGTCCCCCATTGGGGCATATATGAGAGGCAACTGATTGATATTTCTCTCTCACATTGATACTTCTCTCTCTCTTTTCCCTCCCTTCTTCCCCTCTCTAAAAATAAATAAAATATTAAAAAATAAACTGGCTCACTTCACCTGGGAAACCATCACCACCTGTGGTTGGTCTCCCTTCCCCTCCCTTCTCCCTTCATATGTCTTGGGGGCTGGTGGTATTTTTCTAACAACTTTCTCAGTTTCTTCTGGTACAGTTAGATATTTCTCTTTTGGTGTTTGTCAGTACTTTTATTTCCCCTGGAAAAGAATCCATTTCCTGTAGGTTCTCAAGTTTGCTTGCATAGACAGTCAGCATTTGATACCCCCTTCTTATCTGGATTAGCTTAACTCTTCCCTTCCTGCAATAAAACAATTTTTGGATTAATTTAAGGCCACCATTTTCCTGTTAATTTATTAATTTGTGAAAGCTTTTATTGTCAGGAATTTGTACATGCTTCCAGGCTCCCTTGGAGAACCAGGCTAAGACACATCCAAAGCCCCCGAGGCAGCAGGAGACCATGGGAAAGCATCCTTTGCCTTCAGCTGTCAAGGGTCTTCCTCTCTCCTGGCCACTGAACTCCAAGTTTGCTGGCCAGAGTGCTCCCTTGTGACCTCACTTCTACCCACTTGTTTCCTGTCTTTAAAGAATAATTGGAAGGAGAGCTTAGAAAATAAAAGCTGACTTAGTTTTTCCTAAGATGTTGTTGACTGGGTCAGTTTCCTCCCAGCTTCGACAGTGGTCAAATGTGAGCAGGTTTTCCTCTTTCTTTCTGCTCAGGCTCCACTCAGTGGCCACACTTTTTCATTTGGGCGTAACCCTCCACATGGCAAGAAAGGGAGCGATGAAGGTGGAGGGTAGCAGGCTATGCCACCTGAAAATACGCCACTTTGGCATAAGGACTATTTTGAGCTGAAGGTAATTGAGAAGAAGCAGATAAGAGAAAAGCTCTCTGCCTTCCCCCTTATGCATAAATTTATAAACATGTCCCTTCCCCTATAGATTTCAGGAAGCACAGAGATTAATCCCTGGACATAACTCTAGACCCTTGTCAACACCACAGGAATCTACGTAACAAGCCCTGCTGAAAACCAGCCCTCCTCTCCCACTAGTTCCCCACATGTCTGCTTGCATAAATTTTCCTGTCTTGTCACTTTTCTAGAAATGAATTGGTCTTGTCAAGATGCTGTACAGACCCAAGTCCTAACCACCCTGTTGATAAACTCATCTCTGGGTGTTCCTGTGTGCCTGCTTGACACAACCTGCTGATGCTTACGTTTGTTTTTCTCTTGCCAGTCTAATTCACAGGCCTCAGCTGATGAACCTCGCATGGGTAGAGGAAAAGATTTTTTCCCTCCCCTACAGAGCTTTCTTCCAGAAAATGATGGCATATTATTCTCCATGAAGATAGAACCCCAGCTTCAGGTCATGTTACCAGAAACAGACCCGGCCCTGAGTGGGACCAGGGCCTAGGGCCAGGACGGCAGTGTGTGTGTTCTCGGCTTCGTGCAGGAAAGATTTCGCAGCATGAGCCCAGGTGACTTTTAGAAGATGTTTATTAAAGCTGGGAACAGTGACACAAGGAAGGGCTTGAGATATTGGAAGTAACAGGAGAGACTAAGCAGGGCTACCTTGGCTCACTAAGGAGTCAGAAGGAGGGGGCCGTGGTGACAGGGTCAGGGGGTGCCCAGGGTAAGCTGCTGCCACCTCTTGCCCCCAGTTCCAAGTCTCATGGGGTTCCAAGTCTCATGGAGTTTACAAGATGCATACCTGTGGGGGAATATGAGGGGACGGGAAAGGCACAGGTGTGCTCCTGGGAGGAAGAGTGTGTAGAGGCCTTCATTTTCAGGGGTTTTAAAGATTGGTGGTTTAGGGAAGGTCTTGGGGAGGATCTCAAAAGAGTACTCATCAGCTTTATGCTGATGTACCCAAAGGAGATTCATTCCCTTAACTTCATCTGTCCTTGGGTGTGGTTGGCACACTGCACTAATTGGATTTCTACTGTCTGTCTCCTGAGTAGGGTGATTTAAGCTATCTACCCTCTTGTTGGGGAGAAGTATACTGTAAACCACTTCTCTTAAGTGTCCTCGACTTAGGAAAGATAGGATTTACTAGGTTTAACTATCTCAGTTTCCCTGTTCTGCTTGGCCTGGCCTATTAGCCTGTCTCAGTGGAAAGGGCACCTGCCTCCTGACCAAGGCTGGTCCCCTCTCTTCCTCACTCACTGCGGTCTCCACCTTCTTGCTCACCCTCCAGGCTCCTGTCCCTATAAACATGCACCACTCATCACTTCCTCTGACCCCTTGATTTCAGGAAAAAATTTCATTTGAGACTCTTATTTCCTCCCCTTTCTTTTTTCATTTTTGTATTGTAGTAAAATACGCATAACATAAAAGTTACCATTTAAACCACTTTAAGCATATAATTCAGTGGCATTAAATACTTTCACAATGTTGTGTAACCGTCACCACTACCCATCTGCAGAGCCGTTCCATCTTCCCCAGCTCACACTCTGTGCTCATCAAACACTAACTTCACGTCCCCCTCTCCCTCCAGCCCCTGTCAACCTCCCCTGTACTTTCTGTCTCTATGAACTTGACTGAGTACCTCATATAAGTGGAATCCTACAGTATTTGTTCTTTTGTTAGTAGCTTACTTCACTTACCGTAATGTCCTCAAGTTCTGTCCAGGTTGTGGCTTGCATCTGAATTTCCTCCCTTTTTAAGGCTGAATGGTATTCTGCCATATGGATTATGGATGTGCTATTGTTTATCCATCCATTTATTGATAGACACTTGGCTTCCTTACTTTTTTCTTTTTCTTTTTTTAAAAGTTTTTTTTTAAAATAGGTAGTTTTTATTTTTATTTTTTAATTTAATTTATTTATAGACAAAGGGGAAGGGAGGGAGAAAGAGAGGGAGAGAAACATCAATGTGCGGTTGCCTCCTGCCTGCTCCCCACTGGGGACCTGGCCCACAACCCAGGCATGTGCCCTGACTGGGCATCGATCCAGTGGCTCTTTGGTTCACAGGCCAGCACTCAATCCACTGAGCCACACCAGGCAGGGACAGCATTTTTTCCTCCCTTTTAATTTTTAAAAATCTCTGGGCCAAATGGCATAACAATTATACAGGGAATTTAAAAAGAGTCATCCCCCTTCCTTTACAAACTGTTCCCATGTTCCTCTGCACCCGACCAGTTTTGTCCATATAGAGTCACTCAGTGCAGATTTTTGTGCAGTCTTGTCTTCTGTTTTCCTTGGAGCCTAATCTTTTTTTATGTTAATACATTACCTCATTGGACTTTTTGACAAATGAGTTCAAGAGAGTGCATGCAGTTTTTTTAAATGCACAACTTTAATCCTGGCTGGTGTGGCTCAGTGGATTGAGCATGGGCCTGCAAACCAAAGGGTCACCAGTTCGATTCCCGGTCAGGGCACGTGCCTGGGTTGTGGGCCAGGTCCCCAGTGGGGAGCAGGCAGGAGGCAACCGCACATTGGTGTTTCTCTCTCTCTCTTTCTCCCTCCCTCCCCCTCTCTAAAAATAAATAAATTAAATCTGTAAAAAAAAAACCCCACAACTTTAAAAATCATTCCCTGTTGACCATTTATAATTTTTCATCATTTTGAATAATGAAATTATTTTAATGAAAATCCATCATTTTGAAAAATGAAATTATTTTGAAAATTTTTGGAATCATTTATATTTTCCTTATTTTTGATCCAGAGTAAACTTATTAGGTAAAAGGAACGAATGGTTTTCAGAGTTGTGAAACATACCCCCGACATACATATTGAAACAGCCATTTACAGACTTTGAGACCATCAGTTTTGCTCACAGCCTCACCAATTCTGGGTATTATTTGAATGCTATTTTGCAGTGTAATAGATAGTTATAATAATTGCTTTGATTCACATCCGATTGCCAGTGAAATCAAATTCCTCCCCGTAATGTTTACTCCTCAGTTGTATTTCTTTTCCAATTGCCTGTTCTTTTTACCAAATTATCGCAAAGACTCAATGAAAAGAATTGTATGTACTTGCTCTTTATATGCTGTGGACGTAAACATTTTTAGGTATTTTAAGCAGAATCATTCCCTCTCCCATCTGTTTTTCTGTAAACTCTGCACATGTGCATGCACACCCGCCCACTCCACACCCACCCACTCACACCACACCCAGAGTTGCCAAGTGCTGATGTCAAGTCTGCCTTGAGAAAGAACTGCTTTTCCCTCCTTGGGTCCCGGAGGTGCCCATGCCCAGCCCACCGCTGTGGTCCTGGTAAGCACTTGATGGATGGAGCATGGAAGCAGGTTGGGGCATCTTCTGCAGTTTTGTTTCTCTTCTTTTCTTTTTTCTTTTCTCCTTCTCCTTCTTTTTGCAAAATTTTCCCCCTAGACTGAAATCACTGGTGCATTGAGCAGAAACCAACAGTGTGTGTTGCAAATTGTGGACACATCAAACTCTGAAGTGCCCAGTTCCTCCCCCACCCCCACATCGGTCTGTTTGCCACCGTGAAGCATCTTCTTCCCTCTTATTCCTGGGCTGAGGTCCCGGCAACAAAGCCTAGTGCAGTGCCTCTGATAGTTGTGGGGGTATTTCTGATCATGCGTGACATGGCTTACGTGCACTAAAATGCCCAGCAGAAAAAATGAACAAGCACTGTATATCATAGTTTGGGACAGGGCTGAAGTTCACTTGACTCTCTTTCTTCAGGTGAATGGTAGAGGATATGGCACAAGGCTATCGTGAGAGTAGGAAGTGGATATTTGAGGCTGGGCAGCCTTGGGAGGTGGACAGGCCCAGATGAATGCCAGCTTGGCCACCTGCTAGTTGTATGACCTTGACAAAGTCCCCTGAGCTGCTGCTTCTTCCATTACACAGGGTCATCCATGCCTCGCTGGGCTATTAGAAAGTCTAAGGAAACATCAAACACCTTTAAAGAGTGGTGTCTGGACTCTGGGGTCTTTTGGTTGTAACCCACGACAACACAGCTCACACTCAATAAATCAGAACAGTCCTCCTTCCCTCTCTCCCTCCCTTCTTCCGGAATATAGGACGTGCAGGACTGGCTTCCTTATTCCCAATCACTCCATACTCTAAAAACTGTAAAGTTCTCTAGAGTTTCTTCTAAGCTTTATTAAGCCCCTGCTGTGTGCCAGGGATTTCTGTGTGGGGAGGCCAGGGACAATTGAGTCTGGTATCTGGCTTCTGATTACCCCACTCCTCATGGTTGATACTTTTTCCTTTGCTCTGGAATCTGGACCTTAGAACTTGGGGTAGAGAGGGATCCAGGGGGCTCCCTACTGGTAGGCAGGTTTCACAGCCACCCAAGCCTCCCTCTTCTCTCCAGTGGGTGACCAGCCCCCCACCATCCAATGTACTTGTTCTTGGATTCTGCCAGCTTTATTTTTCCATTGCAAATCGAAAGGATAAAGGCTACCCTCACCCCAGAAACTGAACAACTTTGAATGCAGTATCCTTGGGACCTGAGAGCCTAGGCTCCCCATAGTATGTGTGGGTGGAAATGCACCCTTCAAGAAGTTCTCAAGTGGCCCCTCAAACATTCAGTTCTAGATTCAGTATCTACCCCAAAGAGGGAAGCTCCCTGCCCAGGTTTGTGATGGAAGATTTGGGATCAACCGTCTCCCTCACAGAACCTCATGACTCAGGGAAACCCCTCACCCCTGATCCTGCAGAGGGTGGGGAAAGCCAATCCCAAGAGAGAAAGACCCAAAGGCCGCCCAGCTCATGCAGTGGAGGCCTCAGAAATAGCAGCTCAGCGAGCGAGAAAATATCTTGGGCAAGAGCAGCTGCTGATGGAGTTCCCTCTGCAGGGTGGGTCCGCTGGCCAGCTTGCTCCTACATTCCCCTGCAGGTGTGGAGGAAGGTACAGGATTGTCCAGACTAGCGTGGACTTTGCTGTCCCCAGAAGCGTTTTGAAAGCACATTCACAAACAGCTCTTTTTTCCCGTATCTGGACAGAGTGTGACTCTGAGCCTCCTGGCCACTTCGCGAGAATTCCGTCCCCGGCAAGAATCTTGACCTTGCCGAGGAACGGCCGTGTGGTAGCAGGTGAAGGGGTCCGAAATCCCTGGCAGTCTGGTGCCGGCTTAGGCAAAATCTCAAACTGTGAAGAGAAGAGAAGTCAGGCTGTGATGTGGACCCAGAGGACAGGGGACCCCTGTGTTTCCCGGAACTGTGCTGTCATAGCCCCTGGCTCTCTGCAGGCCCAGCAGTGTCAGGCCTAGGGTGGCCCTTGTTCAAAGGCCATCTTTCCCTTGCGTGAGCAACAGGTATGGTTAGATGGTTCCCTACTCCTGAGAGACAAAAATCCTTGGTTTCTGCCACCCCAGGAGATCCCAGCCAAGGGGGAGGGCAGAACCCCAGCACAGGACAGTTTGGAGGACGGAGGACGCACCCCACCCAAAGTTAGGAGGTAAAGGGACATTCAGGTAGTGATGCATGAGCTGGATTCTGAACAAGGAAGAGAAGGTCACGAAAGCTGCAGGAACATTTGGATGGTTCTGGAACATTTGGTGATCGCTCTGAATGATTTCTCTTTGCCTTCAGAAAGAGCCGCCCTCACGCTTGGATCTGAGGCTCCCACTGAAGCTTGGAGCTCTTCAACACAGGGTCACCGTCCCGGCAGCCTCTCTGCACCCTCTCTGGGCAAGTCGCCATTAGCAGGTGAGAGTGAAGTTTTTTCCTTTCCAATCTCTTGTACTTAATTTTTCTCTGGTGTTACTGAGTGAGGTAGCGTCATCAGTACAGTGTGCAGTAGAGGCAGAGACAGCACGTACCTTTCTGTCGTTGCTGACTTTACGTGGAATGCTCCTGATGTCCCCCCTTCAACTGCAACGTTAAAGGCTGTGTACCAAACCCCTCACCTTATCAGGTAAGGAAGGGCCCTCCTATCCCCCATTTGCTAGGAGAATTTTTTAAAATAAAATATGAGCACTAGATAACTTTATTAAATGCCTTTTCAGTCATTTCTTGAGATTATATTTTTATTTCTTTTTCAGATTGATATTATCCTGTGAATGCTGTCTAATTCCCTGCCAGAATTTACAGCCTGTGTCTGATAAACCCGGTTCTGAATTCCCATGAGTTTGTGTCTGTTGTTTGTCCGTGCTGGCTCTTGCTCTTAAAATTTTGTCTCCTCGAAGTTAGCTTTTTTTAAAGTGTGTTAGTTTTCATAATTACAATGTTCATAATTACAATGTTTATTGTATCACCATGCCTAGCTCATAATAGGTGCTCAGTATATATTTGTTAATTTAACATTTTCAATTGTGGGAAAATACACATTACATAAAATTTCCCATCTGAACCATTTATAAGCATAGTTTAGTACATTAGTGCACTAAACTTAATCATTTAGTTTAGTACATAAATTTAGTACTAAATTTAGTATGTCTAGTACATTCTGTTAAGTATATTCATATTGTTGTGAAGCCAGTCTCCAGAACTCTTTTTTATCTTCTTTTTTAAATTTTTTATTTTTTAAAAAGATTTTCTTATTTTTAGAGAGAAGGGTAGGGAGGGAGAAAGAGAGGGAGAGAAACATCGGTTGTTTGCCTCTTGCACGCACCCAGTTGGGGACCTGGCCAGCAACCCAGGCACGTGCCCTGACTAGGAATCAAACCAGCGACCTTTCAGTTTGCAGGCCAGCACTGAATCCACTGAGCCACGCCAGCCAGGGCTTGTTTTCATCTTCTTAAACTGAAACTCTGTACCCATTAAACAGCAGCTCCCTGCTACCCCTTCTGCCAGCCCCTTCGCAACCACCATCCTATTCTGTCTGCAATTGCTTCACAATAGTGAAATCATATAGTGTTTGTCCTTTTGTGACTGGCTTATTTCACTTAGCATAATGTCCTTAAAATTTATCAATGTTGTAGCCTGGATCAGAATTTCCTTCTTTTTTTCAGGGCTGAATAATATTCCATTATATGTATAGACCATGTTTTCCTAATCCATTCATCCATCAGTGGACACTGGAGTTGCTTCTATCTTTTAGCTATTGTGAATAATGGTTGTCCAAGTAACTCTTTGAGACCCTCCTTCCAATTCTTTGGGGCCTATACCCAGACATGGAATTGCTGGATTAAATGATGTAATTTTTAAAACTTTTGAAGAACTGCCATAATGTTTTCCATGACAGCTGTACTACTTTACATTCCCACCAACAGTGCACAATGGTCCTGACTTCTCCACACCCCACAATACTTAATATTTTATCTTTTTTTGATGACAGCATCCTAAGGGGTGCTAGGTCATATCTCGTTGTGGTTTTCATTGGCACATACGTAATGATCAATGATGATGAGCGTCTTCTCAAGTGTTTGTTGTTGACCATTGTATGTCTTCTTTAGGGAAATGTCTATTCAAGTCCTTTGGCCATTTTAAAATCCAGCGTAGTTATTTGTAGAAGTTCTTTATGTATTCTCAATATTATCTCCTTATTAGATGTGATTTGCAAATATTTTCTCCCATTCCATAGATTGCCTTTACACTGTTGATTGCATCATTGCATGCACAGTTTTTAATGTTGATGAAGTTCAATTTATCTTATTTCTTCTTTTGTTGCCTGTGCTTTTGGTGTCATACCCAAGAAATCATTTCCAAGTCCAAGGTCATGAAGCTTTCCTTCTATGTTTTATTCTAAAAGTGTTACAGTTTTAACTCTTACACTTAGGTATTTTATCTATTTTGAGTTAATATTTGTATATAGTGTAAGGTAAGGGTCCAGCTTCATTCTTCTGCATGTGGATATTCATCTTTCTCAGCACTGTGTGATGGAAAGACTGTCCTTTCTCCACTGAGTAGTCTTGACACAAATCATTTTGTAAAGGGAGGGACACGGCTCCCCAGAAATGGGGGAGGGGTTTGAGCTGCACATGTGTGACTGGAAACTTTGCCCCCTTGCTAAACATGTTGCCAGAAGAGGGGCAAAGGCAAACATGGCCAACTCTGGTCTTCATTGGCTAGAAGGCTAGACACTCCCACTGGCTTTTGGCACTCATGGGATTCTGGGAGAGGACTTTTAAACAGTGCACCAGGAAGCAAAAAGCCAGCTGGTTCTTTCCCCTCTCCCAGCAGGGTTGGGGGGGTGGTGTCAACTGTTGCTAGCAGGCCTGCCAGTGATGGCCAGAGCGGGCCTGTGAGCAGAGGCCTAGGGGCCTGGACTCCAGAAGATGCCTGGAGCTGGACAGCGACTGGAGACCAGCTAAGTCACTTACAGTTATGATACTTTTGGGTGGGAAAAGAGGCTCCTGGCACAACCTTGAAGTGAGCTGACAGAGGGTGCAGGATGATTTTTCTTTAAGTTTCTTGGAGGGAACAGGCTTTGAGGCAGAAATTTGTCGTTATTTCCAAAGACCTTGGTGATAATAGTCAGCACTGTGAACAGATTTTTGTTTTGTGTCATCTTCAGTTCTTAAACCTAGGTAGTAGTTGTGATGAGACCGTTTTTGATGTTATACTCTTTTTCCTTTCTTCTTCCTTTTGTTACCCAGATATTTTAGATATAAACTTGCCATTAAATAAAAGATGCTTTTCGCCCTGGCTGGTGTAGCTCACTGGATTGAGTGTGGGCCTGTGAACCAAGGAGTCGCTGGTTTGATTCCCGGTCGGGGCACATGCCTGGGTTGCAGGCCAGGTCCCCGGTAGGAGGCATGTGAGAGGCAACCACACATTGATATTTCTCTTCCTCTCCTTCTCTTCCCCTTTCTCTAAAAATAAATAGATGAAATCTTAAAAAAGAAAAAAGAAACATGCCTTTCTTTTCCACCAAACTCCGTCTTTGAAGATTTGCCTGGTAGGCAGTGAGCAGTAGGACCCCGACCTACTGTTTGGTTTCAGTAACATTTTGGCCATATATGAAGCATTTATTTCTGGACTCTCTATCCTGTTTCGTGGGTGTATCTACCTTTATGCCAATGCCACACTGTCTGGATTACTGTAGCTTTGTTAAAAGTTTTGAAATCAGGAAGTGTGAGACCTCCAACTTTGTTCTTTTTCAAGATTGTTCTGGCTATTTGGGGTCCCTTGCAATTCTATATGAATTTTAGGATAAATTTTTTTATTTCTGCAAAAAACACCATTAAGGTTTTGTTAAGAATTGTATTAAATCTGTAGATGACTAAGCAGTGATGACACCTTAATGATATTAAGTCTTCCAATCTATGAGCTTGGGATGTCTTTTCATTTATCTGTATCATCTTCCATTTCAGCAGCTTTTTGTGGTTTTCAGTGTACAAGTCTTTCACCTCCTCAGTTAAGTTTATTCCTAAGTATTTTATTCTTTTTAATGCTACTGTAAATGGAATTGCCTTAATCTTCTTTTCCGATTATTTGTTGTTAGTGCCTAGAAATTGAACCGACTGTGGCGTCGTGGTCTGCAACTTTGCCAGACTTGCTTGTTGGCTCTAACAGTTATTTATGTGTGCGCATGTGAGATCTTTAAGGCTTTCTCTACATGGGACCGTATTGTCTGAGAGCAGAGATCATTTTCTTTTCCTTTCCAATTTGTTTGCCTTTTATTTCCTTTTCTTGCCCAACTGCCGTGACTAGGACTTCCAGTCCTATATTAAATAGAAGTGGCAAAACTAGGTGCCTGTGTCTTAATCCTGATCTTAGAGGAAAAGCTTTTAGTATTTTTCAGTTGAATATGATGTTATTTGTGGGCTTCTGATGTATGGCCTTTATTATGTTGAGGTAGTTTCCTTCTATTCTTAGTTTGTGGAGTGTTTTTAATCATTAGAGTGTTGAAATTTTGTTCAATGCTCTCTTCGCATCAATTGAGATTACCATGTGGTTTTTTCCCCCTTCATTCTGTTAATAGGCTATATTACATTAATTGATTTTTCCGTGATGAATCATCCTTGCATTTCAGGATTAAATCCCAATTGGTTGTGGGATTTATAACCCTTCAGTGTGCTCTTGAATTCTGTTGGCTAGTATTTTGTTGAGGATTTTTGCACCTGTGTTCATCAGGAATATTGTTCTGTAGTTTTCTTGAATTATTTTTGTTTGGTATTTATCCTGTTGTCAGGTGCAGTGTTCTGTGTTTTTGTCTGGCTTTGGTATTGGGGTAATTCTGGCCTTATGAAATGGATTTGGAAGTGCTCCTCCTCCTTCAACTTTTTGTAAGAGTTTGAGGAGTATTGGTTTTAATTCATCAAGTGCTTTGTAGAATTCACCAGAGAAGCCACCTGGTCCTGAGCTTTTCTTTGTTGGCATCTTTATGATTACTAATTCAATCTTTTTGCTAGTTGTAGGTGTGTTTGGATTTCTACTTCTTCATGATTTAGTCTTGGCAGGTTATATGTTTCTAGGAATTTATCCATTTTCATCTACAATATCCAATTTGTTGTCATATAGTTCAGAGTACTCTCTTATAATCCCTTTTACTTTGGTAAAAACTGGTTATAATGTTCCCTATTTCATTTTTTATTTTAGTTATTTTAGTCTTCTTTCTTTTTTTAAGTCAATCTAGCTAAAAGGTTGTTAATTTCACAGATCTTTTTAAAATATATTTTATTGATTATGCTATTACAGTTGTCCCATTTTCCCCCTTTTATTCCCCTCTGCACCCCCTCCCAAATGCATTCCCCCCCTTTAGTTCATGTCCATGGGTCATATATATAAGTTCTTTGGCTTCTCCA
>VMDR010025143.1:0-14654 GCA_007922815.1 Macrotus californicus | reverse complement strand
CACTCCTTTGTAGCTTACTGTCTCCTTTTCTCTTGCTGCTTTTAAGATTTTCTCTTTATCTTTCATCTTGGGTAGTGTAATTATGATGTGCCTTGGTGTGTTCCTCCTTGGGTCCAACTTCTTTGGGACTCTCTGAGCTTCCTGGACCCCCTGGAAGTCTATTTCCTTTGCCAAAGTAGGGAAGTTCTCCTTCATTATTAGTTCAAATAAGTTTTCAATTCCTTTTTGTTCCTCTTCTCCTGGCACCCCTATGATTCGGATATTGGAACGTTTAAGGACATCCTGGAGGTTCCTAAGCCTCTCCTCATTTTTTTGAATTCTTGTTTCATTGTGTTGTACTTTAATGTTTCCTTCTTTCTTCTGGACCACACTATTGATTTGAGTCCCGTTTTTCTTCCCACCCCTGTCGGTTCCCTGAAGATTTGCCTTCATTTCCCTTATTGTCGCCTTCATTTGTTTATCTAATTTGCGACCAAATTCAACCAAGTCTGTGAGCATCTTGATTACCAGTGTTTTGAACTGTGCATCTGATAGGTTGGCTATTTCTTGGACACTTAGTTCTATCTTTTCTGGAGCTTTGATCTGATCTCTCATTTGGGCCATTTTTGTTGTCTTGGCGTGCCTGTTACGTAGTAAGGGGCGGAGCCTTAGGTGTTCACCAGGGCGGGGCAACCCTCGCTGCTGCGTTGTGACGCTGCAGGTGGGGGTGGGGTCCGAGAGGGAACAATGGCGCCTGCTCCGCTCTCTGCAGGTTTTCAGTGACTTCCCGCGTGACCCACTCCAATTGAGCCCTCTGGTACTGATTCTGGTGCTGCTTCCCAGGTGGGAGGACTTATGTATGCTCTAGGACCCTGTGGGTCTCTCCAACGAGCTCTCCTGTGAGGCCAGGAGTTTCTCCCGCTGCTACGGCCTCTGCCACCACAGGAGCTTTCAGAGGCTCTGAGGCTTTGTTTCCCCACGCTGGAACTCTGGGTTGCGGCATCTGTCTCGCTCCCCAGTTGTTCCTCCCAGTTTATCCGCACAAGGGAGTGGAACTCCCGGTCTGCAGTCGCCAACTCTCCCTGCCAGCTGCGTCTTTCCCCGGTCTGCCAGCCGCCACCTGGCTCGAGTCCTCTCTGCCCGTCTCGCCCCTCCTACTGGTCTGGATGAAAGTTTCTCCTTTAGTTCCTTGGTTGTTGGACTTCCATACAGTTCGATTTTCTGTCAGTTCTGGTTGTTTTTTGTTTTAAAATTTGTTGTTGTCCTTCTTTTGGTTGTACGAGGAGGCATAGTGTGTCTACCTATGCCTCCATCTTGGCTGCACAATTTCACTTCTTGATAAGGCGGAACAATAATCTATTGAACTTTCAGTAACTTTTTGATCTACTTGAATTCAATCATCTAAATATTTTCTTAAAAAGTATACAACTTTAATGAAATTTCCTCATGTCTTTCAACTTAGAATCACAAGAGCAAATTTAATTACCCAATTCAAATTTTGAATTGGTTTTACAATGTGAATCTGCCAGATCTAACGTAATCTCTCTGATTACGTTAAGAATCAGAAAGATTTTACATGGCAGGTAAACACAGTTTGTACCAATGATTACAAAACCCTAATTCGTACTTCATAAAAAAGAGTATGAAAATTGTGGGACTGGCTTACTTTGTTCTCTCTATAATCAGTTCCTTGTGTTGAAAATGCATTTCTCCAATAAATAAGCATCTCAAACAATCTGAGGTTACTACATGTTTAGGGATTTTCAACTGGGAAGCAGAACCTAAATTTCAAGGGGATTCTAATGTCCTCTAGTTTAACAAATTTAACAGTTTTTTTTTTAATAGTTGGTGGAACAAGATGCAATCTCATTCTATACCCTTCAAATGTGGCTAATTCAGCAGCACAATACAAGGACTCGGATGACATACCCAGCAAAGCTATCATTTAGAATCAAAGGGCAGATAAAGAGCTTCCCAGACAAGAAAAAGCTAAAGGAGTTCATTACCACCAAACCAGTATTATATGAAATGTTAAAGGTTTTCTTTGAGAAGAAGATCAAAAATATGAACACTAAAATGTCAATAAATGCATATTTATCAGCAAGTGATTCTAAAAAACAACCAAAAAAAACAAACAAGCAGAACAGAAACAGAATCATAGATACAGAGAACATTTTGATGATACCAGATGGGAGGGAGGTCTGGGGGATGGGTGAGAAAGGCGAAGGGATTAAAAAGTACAAATTGGTAGTTCCAGAACATCATGGGGATGTAAAGTACAGTGTGTGGAATAGAGTAGCCAAAGAACTTACATGCATGACGCATGGACATGGACAATAGTGTGGGGACTGCGTGAAGTAGTGGGGGGTGGGGCTGGGTAGAAGGGGCAAAGTGGGAAAAACTGGGACAATTGTAATAGCATAAACAATAAAATATAATTTAAAATAAATAAATAAAGTCAATAAACATATTCTTGGGTGAGGATTTAAACAAAATATCTGAGTAGAAAGAAGAATTTACTTCTATTAAGAATTTCTTTTTGGTTGGTTTTACACTTGATAACTCTTTAAAACATTTTAATATGTTCCCATTTGCCCCAGAGATACTCATCATCCTGCTTTTCACCACTTTGCTGACATTCTGTTTGCTTCTTCCAACCACATTGCCTCAGAATCCTGTGTTCTTTCTAGGTATGTTACCAATCCTCATAGACATTTAAATGTTTGATTGGATTCTACATTTCTCTCCTATCTCTTCTTGTTCTGAAGTCAAGGACCTGGTCAGATCCAAAAGTATTCATAGTCCACATCTAGCCTGGTAGTGCTTAATTTTAAACAAGCTTAAATACCCAATCTTTTATTGATTAATTCATTCACTCATTCAAGAAACAGTTATTGAAAGACTTTTGTGTGTGAGACCGCAAGGGTACAGACAAAGTAAGACTTGGTCCCTGTCCCAGGAGACCTTACACTCTGTTAAGGGAGCCAAGCACGTGAATAACTATGGAAGAAGGAAGTGCAGAAATGGCCTGTACACAGTGAATCAGATGCACAGAAAAAATAAGCAGAGGCTGACTGTGTCTCAGGGCACCAACCGTGGCTGCTCAGAGCATATGAATGTGGTCTTATATGAAGAACATGAAATCACTAAAAAGAGAACAAAGAAAATGCGTTTTAAATACTGGGAAAACTATGGCAAAAGAGCTGGGGAAAACCATGGAATATTCAGAAAGCCTGAAGGAAGCCTGGATTACACAAGAAGTGATGAGTAGTTGGTATGTTCAGTTCACTAAATGGGTGGTGGGATCAGTCTTTCAAGGACCTTGGATTCTGTCTTACAACAAGTGATTCCTCACCTATTTCATGCCTTGTCCCTCACAGAGAAAGCTGACATTTATAAATCACTCTGTGGTGAATACATTACTTTTCTCTCAGCAGGAACTGACTGGCTCAGGGGGCTAGTTACCCTAAGCCTCACTCTGCAAACACTCACACACACACACACACACACACACACACACACACACACACACCAACAAAAACACACAAACACCAGGGAATGAGGGACTTGATATCTTGCCGTGTCTGTACTCACTCAGGTCACAGCAGTTGGGATGCTTTGCTAGATCATGTGAAGTCAATGAATAGATTTAATCTTGGGAAGAATATGGTAGATTCAATTTTCTTTGAATAGTAATTCACAGAAGGGGAAAAGTATAATAGAGATCTCAGAAGAAATGGCATTTTTTTGGATGAAGGTTGTACTGAGAAAGGGAAACCCAAAAGTAATAATATAGGCCATTAAAAAAATAAAATAATGGTCAAAGGGGAAATATCCAAAATTGTAGAAGCAAACAGTAAAAAAGGAGTTACATATAGGAAGACTTCAAAGTCAACAAGTGTTTGTCACTTGATTTACAGAGCAAAGTAAAACATGGGCTACGTTTAAGTGAGAACAATACCAGTGTGTAGGAAAAACAACTGGATAACCAAGAAAAAGTATATTATATAGGGGAAAAGTTATAACTGTTGAGACAAATTCATAGAACTGGTTTTAGCCCTTACCTTTCTGACCATTATTTTTCCTCCTGGCCATTCTGTTCTGCTGTATTGACCCCAAAGAGATTTTATAAATTTATTATTCCACTCTTTAAGTATTATCCACTGTTAGAAAAATTTAAGTGGGAAGAAACTGTCAGCACTGACGATGGGAACATTTGATTCCAGAGATCTGAACCCACGAGAGAACAAAAGCTGGAAATGTAGCCAAATAAAAATGAAAAGCGAGCTCCAAAAATAGAAAAGGGAGTCGTGTTCATGATTTCTCTTAAATCCTGTTGTTTTTTTTTTTCTGGAATAAAATGTTCTTTCTAATAAGCCCAGCAGTAGTGACAAAATGGCCCTCAGCCACCAGTGATCCTGAACAAACTAATTGAAAAATTATAAAAACTTTGAAAGGCAAGCTGTGCTTGACAATTGCCATTCCATCCAATCACTGATGGGGACTAACTGAAGGGTTCATCTTCCACGGTAGGAAAAGAGCATGATTTGAGTGGGCTTAAAGTAGCTCAGTAGCTTTAAAGAGAATAGAAAACGTATTATAAAAGATGACCAAAGTAAGAAAGGGTCAGGGGGGAACCAGCTACTTTCATGCCAAATATGAGAAAATAAAAACTAAGACGTGTACATGTATTGAAGAGGCAAGATGGCGGGGACCAATATACTACAGATGGCCTTATAAATGAGATACAACTTGCAACTCAGGGCAAGGAAAGAAGTTGCAGTAGTAGTTGCTTATTATCAAAGCTCTCTGTAGGGTCGCAATACTAACCAGCTTCCCCCATACATGAGCCAAAGACAAAATACTGAAGGTAGTCCAGGGGATCCTGGCAGAATAGCTGGAATAACCATATCACTGCAGCTAAAAGAAGAGCGCTGAACACATCAGGGAAAATGTGCACAAAGGGGGTATATTACCTACAAAGAATACTATGTAGTGACTTAAAAAACCAAGAGAGATAGAGAGAGAGAGAGAGAGAGAGAGAGAGAGAGAGGCATCTCCCCTCAGTGTTTGTGCTATTGTGGGGGAAAAAAAGTAGAGAATAAAAGCCATGCTGGTGAAAGTTAGGGAAGTGGTGATGAGAATGTGACACGTGCACTCAGACTGGTCACATGTGCACTGGGTGAGTCACTTGCCCAGGACTCAGAGGAATCCCCAGCACTAGCCCTGGACGGAGAGTGAGCCTCACTTCTATTGACATTTAACCCCACAAATTCTGCTTCCACTGAGCTTTATTTTCTTCCTTGCGCTCATAGATGATGAAACCTCAGGCTTCGAAATGTGGTACGCTAATCAATTTCCCCTCCTCCAAAGTAGCTACTCTTTCCAAATAGGAGAAAATCCAACTAGACACAAATTCAATACAAGTTTCTCAAGGACAGACAGTCTTCTGGGAACTAAGGGGAAGGAAATGCTGGAATTCTGGAAAATCATGGTTATCCTCAGCTAAACAAAGCTTTTGAAATTTTTGAAATCAATAATTCATGGGAATGTGTTGTCAGAATAAAGGCGTCAATAATATCAATAACAGCCTGCTCTTTGCTGTATGCTTTTGTGTCCCCAGACTCCAAGGTCATTAGCTCATCTAGGACAGTCATGCTCTGCGAGGCAGTCATTGTCTTAATTGTACGCACAGCACCCTGAGGTTTTTCCCAGCTCACGTAGCCTATAAGAAGTGCAACTAATATGTGACCCGGCGTCGCCGGGTACCAAACGCCAACAAGCTTTCCAGCACACAGTTGTGCCTTTCTTCCCCACAAGAAGAACGAAATTCCTTATAAATAGGTAAAGGAAGAGATGCTGGTCACTCACTGGATTCAAACCAGAACGTTCACATTTAAATATTGAGTAGGAATGTAAATTACTTGCACGACGTGGAGAAAAATAATGGGCTAACCCACTGGGATTTAAGTGGATATGGGAGTCACATGTAATGTAGTCTAGCCAATGCTTTTGCTACAAATCAATTGTCTTGTTTTAGCACAAAATACTCAATATGCAAAGGTTATCACTAGAATAACAGAATCTCAGGATCCAATTCAAATACCGCAGAATTGTGAAAACAAACCCTTCCCCATCTGCTCCTCCCACCCCCACACAAACCGTGTTTAACTTTAACAACTGTAAAATGCTGTATGACCATACAATGAAATTGGAAGAATCCACTATTATTAAAGTCTGGCTCAATAACATGTCAGAGAATTTGATATAAGACAAATGTCATGGTTATGATTATAAAAAAGTAAAAATGTAACTTCCCTTATTGTCACAGAACCAGGCTTAGCATTTCTTCCTCATGGTAGCCACTTCTAGGAAAACTCAACCATGTCAAGGATTTCTCAGCCATATCAGATGTTCAGTTCGAGAGGGTCATCCTTGTCCCAGCCCTGGTTCTGAGGTCAATGCTGTTGAAGTGATGCAGGATGTGAGGAGTAGGGCTGGCCACCCATGTTGTCTTGCATCTCTCCCGCTGGCATCCGCTGAGCTGTGGAGAGGTCCCCCTGCAGCCTTAGTTGCCAAGCATGTGTTGTTCTAGGCTCTCAGCTCCCCATGTTCAAGCTACAGTGGGTCCTGGGCGCCCAGGCCAACTTCCAACACAAGAACTCTGCTTCACACCTGTCTTCCAGGTCACACAGATGTCACTTGTACCAATCCCAACTCAGAACCACAGAGAGAGGGGAATTCAGGAAACATAACTCCATCTGAGATAAATTGACACAGGGCAAAATCACTATAATATTTAATCTTAAAACTGAGGCATTACTCATTTGAATATATCCCATGGAATCTAAATGCCATAACAATTTAATACTCATTATCATCCATTTAAAAAGATTTAATAAACAGTTGGAACTTTAAATTGTTTTTTAACTTATACTGCCATTACACTTCACCCATAAAACTATTCCCTAATGTAATATATTTATTCTTAGAAGTCTTTTTAATCTATCATACATTTCTTCAATGAGAAATAATTTATAAATTAGAATTTCATTCTTAACATTACCTTGTATTAAATAAAGCTTCTTAATTTGTATAATCCAGTTATCAATCTTAAATCTTAAATTAGGAACTCTCATGGTTTATTCTTCTTCAAGATTGCCTGAACTAATCTTGAGCCTTTGTATTACAATCAGCATTTTGATTAAATTGCTGAAATTTCATGGAGATTGCTTTGAGTCCATAGAATAATCGATCTACAGATCTAGTTATATCTTTATAATATTGAGTTTCACAGTTTATAAGTGTTTTATGTTCTTCCATTTGCTTAAGACATCTTTAATTTCTCTCAGTATATCGTATTATATTCAGTTTAGAAGTTCTGCAAATATCTTTATTTAGTTCTATGAATAAAAATTTAATTTTTTTCCTGTGAACAGATGTTGTGTTAAACCTTTTCTTTGGGTGGGTTTATAATTAATGTTGGTCCTTGAACACCCTGCACAGTTAAAAATCTGCTTACAACTTTTGACTCCCCAAAAACTTAGCTACTAATGGCCTATCATTGACCAGAAGTCCTACACAGATGGTCAATTAACACATATTTTACATATTATATATACTACAAACAGTATTCTTACAATAGAGTAAGCTAGAGGAAATAAACTACTGTTTAGAAAATCAGGAGGGAGAGAAAATATATTTACAGGTATGTTGAAAAAAATCAGCATAGAAGTGGACTCACGCAGCTCACACCGATGTTGCTCCAAGGTCAGCTGGACAGTGAGTGACTATCACCATGACTGAGCAAGCATAAATATATTCAGCCACACTCGTAACACATTTATGTTTGCTCACACATGTCGATGGCCACTAACTGGAATTATAACCCCATCCAAATAAACACTTAAACAGAAAATGAAAGCTTTGTAAGAAGGGTGCCTTTGAATGACATGGAGAGTTTTGTTTCAATTAGTTCATGTATTGGCGGATGAATACTCGTTATTGCTAGACGGACATAGGCCACCTAAGTTACTTCCAAATATTTGCCCCTGATGTTGTATCTACAGAAACCTTGTTTGCAGGAAAAACAATGAGGAGTGAGAGGAACTTGGTTACAGTCTCACTCAATCATTGCTGTTCCTGCTTTTCCTGGTGAGTTTTGAGGGCCTGTGTTGTGCCTGGCACTATTCTAGCAGAGAAAAAAATCAGAAAAGTTCAAACAAAACTTCTCATGTGATGAAGCTGAACTTGCAGTGAAGGAGTCAGGCAGCGAATAAGATTTTAAAAGTAAAATGTACATATGCCAAACAGCAGCGAGCACGAAATAGAAGAACGAAGCGGGGAGGGAGAGAGGACAAGTAGGAGGAGTGAAATCGCAGATCAAGGGGCTGAGATTTGGGTGGAAAAGTACGCAGTGATCTGTGATGAAAAATCATTTTGAAAGTACTACAGCTAATAAATCAGTCAGGTGCTCCAATTATTTTGGAAGCAAAAAATCAGAAACTAGCCACCTTGTCATGAGTAGCTATTATTTTGTCATCACAGAAGATTAAAACTGCCACATTGGTTAGGGACCAGGAGGATGTTCCCCCAGGGTAGTGTGCCAAGATAAGATTTCTGAGTGGCCGAGATAAATGCCTTTCCTTGCAAAGTGGAGGGAATACAAATGTGGAAGAGAACCAGAAGGGCCACATGTGTTTTCTCAGGACACATAAATTATGAAATTGAGGCCCTTGGAATTGACTCCTTTAAACTACACACACCTACACGTCATTTGGGAAGTTTTCTCATACAGCGGGGCATGCCTTCCCCAAGTTGAAGACTACTGTCACCTATGGCCTCCCCTCTCCCTTCCCAGTACAAGGAAGGGCTAGGAGTCCTGGGGTTGCTCCCAGACCCTCCAGACCCTCCCAGTGACAATTTTCAGTGTTTTCCAGACCAAATTGTCATGAGAGACAGTTGAGTGCTCTCAGTTCTGGGACTGAGGGGAACAAGACACAAGTGAGAGAGTCCATTTTGTGTGGATGTTACCAAGCAGCAGAGGTAAAAATGTTGGAAAGCTGTGATCTGGACAACTCAACCCATGGGACTGCGAACTCTGCCCCGGCACCAGGGGGTGACTTTTCCTGGAGCATCTCCTTGGTCCCACGTGTTTTCCTTCCATTTCCTGTGCGTTCTAAAAGGTGAAGGAGATCTTAAACTTTTAGCATAGAAAAGAGAACAGAAACAAGCAGCCATAAAGCTTGCACTTAGGTATCATCTGCTGTGTGAATGGCCTTTAGGCTTCATAAAGTGCTCATGGGAAAGCAGCAGCACAGCCCCAACCAACCCCTCTGTCCAACAAGGGTATTTTAGGGCACTGTCAAGTTCACCATGCCCTGGGAGCATCTCAGCTGTGGCCTGGGCCTTGCCCTCTGAAAGCCCAGATTGTTCCAATCGAGTAGCTCGTTCCCTAGTAACACGGACGGACACAGTTTAGTTGCCAGCCCTTTGTGTAATAACGGGTCTCTCCTAAAGCCCTCATTAACTGTGGGGTGCCGCAAATCCTTCCTCCAGGCTTTTATGGGTCTCTCTGCGCGGACTCAGTTGGTGTTGAGCCTCCACCCTGGTTTTTCTCTTAGGAAATCATATCACAGATCAAGCAAATCTCAATGTAACAGCCCCAACTTGAGTTATTTAACACTTGAACAAGGCTTTCTTAAGGCATTTTTGTGATAACTTGCAAAATAAATGCTTATTAGAACACTCTAATAACTACAGAACAGGAACAATGATAGACCAACAAGCCAATTCAGAGTAAGTATGTTAATTGGTCCCCATTGTCCTGAGTCTTTTCATTATTCTGAGCTGAAGGCAATGTTACAGGGGCCCAGTGTTCCTCAATTCAGTGACAAGGCAGCATGCGACGACACAGCTGGATCAGACACAAAACACCTCCATTCTGATTAGATATTCGGTGAACACAATGAAACCTGGGACAGAAGTGATAGCTTGAGGGCTGGCTGGGAAGGGCCTTAGGTTGTTGCTTTAGGTGTATTAAGTCAGTCAGGTTTGCAAAAGCTGAGTAAAGAATGGGGCCACTAGCACTGAGTTATCTATTGTAAACTTTATTTATGTCGGGGAAAGTTTCCTGCAGTCAACTAGAACAGTTGCAATTGCTTGTGTTTCTTTTACAAGTGAAAAACAAGGCTGTATTTGTATGGTAGATGTTGCTTTAAATCCCGAGTAGCTTTGTAATTAATCCTTTCAGGTCAGTGAGAATCCTTGTCAGGATATTTGGTAACAAGTAACATAAATTTCTTCCAAGAATGTGCTTGGCTGAGCTGCTGGAAGCTGGCACAGGAAATACATTTGAAAGGAGTGCAAACAACGGGGTTTCCTGGCTGCAGGCCCTCCCTGCAGGATCTTTTATACTCACAGTTTCCGAGAATAAGTGAACAATAATGTTCTGTATAACTGACTTTTCTGGACAATTGACATCACCTCTTCATGGTGCTAAATTTTTGTTCTAAATTTCAAGACTTTAAATCTTATTTTTCAGTTGCAGTTGGCATATGATATTTGTTTCTGGTGTACAACACAGTGATTAGACATTTATGTAACTTGCATGATGACCTCAATAAGTCCAGTGCCCACCTGGCACCATACACAGTTCCCACGATGTCACCGACTACCTTCCCTGCGCTGTACTTTATCCTCGAGACTATTTCTGTAACTGGCAGTTTGTACTTCTTAATCCCCTTCTCCTTTCCGCTCCTTCTCTCCCCCCTCTTTCACCTGACAACAATCGAGATTTAATAACCAGAGAATATGGAATTCAACTCGATGTTCCTGTAGGTCACCCAACAAGCTGTCCCCCAGTCCCCACCGCACCCCGCCCAGGTGTTCTTCTGTTTTTCCACCTTTTCCATGGCCACTCTTGTGCCAGAGCTCCGTATATGGTGGTTGCTCCCTTTCTAACTGTCCCTCCTGAGTACATCGGAAACCTCACCATGCCTTCTCTCACTTTTTGTGATTTATTGGAATTCATCTCCTTATTCTGTTACTGGGGAAATCGCTTAATTCAGCATCTTCTCATCTCACATCTTTCGCATTTAAGTGAATTTTAGAATGCATAGTTGCTTTACTTTCTTAACAGTGAAGCATGACTACCTTTCTGCAAACTTAAAAGCTGAAGGACTTTCCTACTGAATAGTTTTGAAGTCTTTTGTTAAGTCATCTTTTAAAAAAACGTCTTCAGTATTTTTCAAGCACTTGACATCATTAAAAAAAAGCTTTCAGAATCTGTAAACTTGCCCTCCATTTTCACTTCAATTTCCCCCTTTACTTGAATAGTTTTCCCACTCTGGCAAATGAGAAGTGTCAGCATGTGCACTTAAAAAAACCTCTTTTTTTAATATGGACACATCATTATCTCATGGACTTGTAGATTTCTGTTGCCACAAAGGCCACATTGTTGTGTCCCTTCCATTAAAGGACCTTGATGTTCTCAGTTTCTTAATTGCCCACTTTTCAATGATTGCTCCTTAATTCCTCCTTTTAAAAAACGGCATGTTTTTTATAGTCTTCTCTGCTTCTGGAAGCTTGGTAATGTAACTTTTACTAATACGTAACATTTTGTGTTTAGATTTTTGAAAATTTTACGTCGCACTGGAATTCGGACATGCAGAGAAAATGTGGCTCGTTCACAGTGCCGTCCCCGGGGGTGACCACACGGCCCACTTTGGCTGAAACAGTTTCCACTTGCACAGGTTGCCCCGGCGTCCTGTCTGGTTTAGGTTTTGGCCTAGATTACTTAGTTTACATATGAAGCTTTATTATTAGTAGTTGTATTAAGATGATCTAAGACAGGTAAACTGACAGTACCTCAGGCTTCTGCACTAGTTTCTTCAAGGTGTGCGAGATGTTAATGCCACGAGTAGAGTTCTCTTTTCAACACATGGTTAAATCTGGGAGAAAACCAACACCACCACCTCTTCCCAAACCTTTAAGTAAGCAATGTAATTAGCACCTTCCTTTCACGCACAGTGGGTAGGTCAATGGATTAAAAAGGTAGAAACGTGGATGGGGTGGCAGAGATGGCCAATTCTTTCCTGTGTCCCATGGAGGTGGGGGAAGTGCTGGAAGTTTAGGCTCCTACCAGCAGCTCCGTGGCCCAGACCAGGGGTGATAGACAGGTCAGTGGAGGGCGCTGGGCTGCCTCCAGCAGTGGGAGGGAATTTCCCACAGAGCTAAAATCCCAGTGGTAAAATTATACAATATTTTACCAGTTCATCAGATGCTTTCAGCAGAAAACCAATTAACTTTTCAAATACGGTTTGATTTTTTTAATCCAATTCATAGAATCAAAGTAAAACTTTTAGATATTCATTCTGTCTAAGCTACCACTTCTAATTTTACTTGAAATGGTGTGCTAATTCAGTTAAGAAGTGAATGCTAAAGATAAAATTATTTATTTTGTGGTAATAATACAAATTTTAGTGGAGCACAGTATTATGGGTTTTAAAAACATAGACTTATTAAGTTAAGAAATTTGTGAAGCAAAAATGTATTTGGAATTCAGGTGCACAGGTAATTTATAATTGCTTCCCAATAAACCTGCATGCAATATTTGAACAGTGAAAACAGAAACTCGAGTTCTCAAGATTTACATCTATCTGTACATGCTTGCATATTAAGGTAAATGAACTGGGATTTTTTCACCTTTTGGCTATTATGAATAATGCTGCTATAAACACTGTGAACAGACTTTTGTGTGGACACGTTTTCATTTCTCTTGGGCACATACTAGGAGTAATACGACAGGGTCCTAGGGTAGAACAAATTTTTGTATGGACACGTTTTCATTTCTCTTGGGCACATACTAGGGGTAATACGACAGGGTCCTATGGCAGCTCTCTGTCTAACCAGAGGAGCTGCCTCTGCTCCAGAGTTGCTGCACCATCTTCACTCCCACCAGCCGCGTATTGGGTTCCAACTTCTCCACTTCTTCCCCGAGATTTGTTATTATCTGATTTTTGTTTTTTTAAACCTGGCTTAGTGGGGATAAGGTTGCACTTCCCTGTGGTTTTGGTTTGCATTTCCCTGAGAATTCTTTCGTAATGAGGCTGGTGTTGAAAACAAACAAAAAGGCCTTCAGGATGAGAAAATACTCTTTCTCTCTTTGCTTCTCTCCTTCAGTCAGAGTTAGGAACACTTCAGCCGTTAAAGAACTATTTGGTAAATGAATCTAAGTTTCCTACAATGGTTGTGAGCATTTTCATAAATGAGATTTCTCCATATTAGTTGCTTGGTATTCAAGATCAGTTGAAAAATTTAAATTGAATTATTCAACTAATGAAGCATCCTCAAAATCATCTTTTGAAGCTCTTAGTAACTGGCAATAATCAAAAGCTTAGAAGAAGGAGAACTTACAAATTAATGCGCATGGCGGCAAGAGAGCTGGACAAATGAAATAATGAGAACTCAAATGTTACACAAGATTTCATTTGCAATTTTATAATTTCTCTTTGAAATATTTATCTTGACTTATCTTGAGAAAAGATTCTATCTTGCATCAGAATAGAAAGAAACTTATTTGTGAGAAGGTCTAAAATTTTTGCAGCTAAATTTATGCAGCTAAATTTTGGTGAAAAGTATAATAAGTAGATATAATTTATGTTTTTTTCTCATAAAATTTTTGGCAAAGAAAGATACATGGAATGGAAGTAAAATAACAGTGCCTGGGAAAGTGTTTGGGCTAAACTACATTGTGTGTGTGTGTGTGTGTGTGTGTGTGTGTGTGTGTGTGTGTGTACACACACACACATACGAGATCTATATATATGAGATCTGTCTGAAAAAAGTCCAGTCATTTTTAATATAACAAGAATGGTTTGATGACTTCACTGTACTAGTCAGTGGGGGCAGTAGAACCGTTGAGTGAGCACCTGTACTGTGTGGCCATCACATTCAAAATGACTGAGTGAGTAGAGCAACAAATCTGCATCAAATTTTCTATTAAGCTTGAACTTTCCTCCATGCAAACTATTTGGATGATTCAGGAGGCTGCAGCTATGGGCAACTGGTGATTGGCAGCTTCGTCATGAAAACACACCTGCTCATGCATCACGTCTTGTACAGTTTTTTGGCGAGACATCAAATCGCCTAGATGACTCAGCCCTACTACAGCCCAGATTTGGCACCCTGTGACTTCTGGCTTTTCCCAAAACTAAAATCACCTTTAAAAGGGAAGAAATTTCAGATCATTGATGAGATTCAGGAAAACAGCTGTTGGCGACTGGGTGAACTGTGTGAGGTCCCAAGGTGCCTACTTTGAAGGAGTGTCATTGTCCTATGTACAATGTGTCTTGTAGCTTCTTCAATAAATGCCTCTATTTTTCATATTTCATGGCTGGATACATTCTGGACAGTCTCCACTCTTTAGCAAACTTGCTTGGTGTTGATTTATTTGGAAAATATTTCCACAATTAAAGATACTATGATTCACTGTTAATTAAGGTATCAATAATTTTTAATTTAATAATCACAAAAATAAATTTTGAATAACATTGTAAATAAATATATGAAAATAATAAAAACATATTAAAAAACATATTACAAGTATATCCTTCCCTAAAAACACTGATGATGTGGTGTATGAGAGACACAGATGGCCAAGGAGCAGATTCACA
>VMDR010025142.1:0-14667 GCA_007922815.1 Macrotus californicus | reverse complement strand
GGTACTAATGAAAGTTGGTCTTGAAATATTGTATACAGCCCAAATTAGGAGCTTGGCACCAAATCCCCTATTGGATCACAAATCATTTACTCTTGCCAAATTAGAGTCTAGAGTAATTTAGCATAAGATGGGCTTTTAACCCTAATATCTAGATGTACTCAGCAGTTTGTTATGAAAGCTTATAAGCTTCTAGGAGCAGCTCTTGTTAAGGGATGCTATCAGGGCAAACACATCACTTTAGTTTTTGTTCCCCAACATTATTAATTCTACCTTGTAATAAAGGAAAAGTGAATGTAAAAACTCTTGTTTAGTATTAATTCATTTGGACCTATTTATTTCCATCAGTGGCTTCTCAGAGAAAGTTGGTTCAGTTCATTTTCCCATGTTTAGTCTCTGATACAGTGTGGAACTGTATGTCTCCATAATTAAGAGACATTTTTCATATATAAAAAGTCATTTTTGTGCTTTTTGGAAAAAATAAACAAAAACATAGTGGCTACTGAATATGATTTTCTAAATGCAGTGTAGATTTTTCATTTCCAACATGTGTCTCTATTTCCTGATGTTATGGATTTTGGCTTTTTGGCAACCCACTACCAGACTTCTAGCTGTCAGATTGGACAATTTATTGGTTCCTAAATAGGAACAGTAAAACCGCTATATTGTCATCATATGCTGTTGCAAGCAAAGAGCATCTATTTTCTAAGCAGATGTTTTCTGAGGATCTGCACGCAAATGAAATTGCACTTTGTTTTAGTGGGTATAGTTGGAACCATTGTGATTAAAAGATGCACACACTCTTTGGTTGACCATTAACTATTGCACTTTTGTCTGTCTGTCTTGTCAGTAATAGAAAGTTTGCTTGTCTAAATCTTGCTTTCCATTTATTTGAGTTTTTTGGGGGGTTAACCAAATTTGAGATTATGTCAAAAACCCTTCTCCATTGAATGAGAAAGTTGGCTCTCGTTCATTGGGCTAGATCCCTTTTAAAGCGCTGTGATTCTCTTGTATCAAGACCTAGTTCAATGGATTTCTCAGTGAACTTGAAACAAAATGGTGGCTATTAACTTCTAAAGCATCTCCCTTGTAGTGAAGAGATTCCCCAAACACTAATCAGAGTTCTTAACGAGAGATCCATGGAACACAGACCAAGGGATGGACTTTAGGAGGCCCATCAACCTTCAAATGTAAGCAAAATGCTGTAGGTATGGACATATTTCACAAATATTATCACATTAACAAAAGGGTTTATGATCCAGAAAAGTTAAGGACCAATGATCTTAGGTATTTCTTCTAAATAATAGGACCTGGCAGCAGTACATGATGTGGGACATATTTACCACATATTCACTTGCTTGGTCATGCCATTCAACTACTGCACACCTCATGATGTAAAAGAAAAGGAACAGCATTTACCTAAAGCCCGAAGGAATATTGATGCTGTGCTAATTAAAGTTTGTTCGAGAATTTGGAGTCTCAGATGAGAAACCCAGAGTCATATTAAGTTTGGTTATTTTCCTCATTTATAGCCAGTATTCAATAATTTAAACCAAACATGGATTTTCAGGTATCTTATTGTGTCCTCCCCCCCTTTTTTTTTACTCCATTTGGTACATTTTTAACTAGTAAACAAGAGGGGAAAAAAATGGAACAGGAGGTCTTGAAACTAAAAAACAGCCCAAAGTTACACATTTATGACCCTTACTGAGCAGATTAAATCAGTGTTCTAAATTTTTACATTTGATCTCTTAGAAGTTCTTGATGTTTAGAGACTAGGGTATTTTGTGTCCTTTTGCAAAGAACAGCAAGTATCCAATTACGCTTGACTTCCAAGTCTCTCTGACTCATCCTTCACCCTACAGACTTGAAAAGATGGCCACCAACACCCAAGATTCAGGTTTACTCCTGAATCTTTTGCCCCAACCCATCTTGCAAAAATACTCTTAGCCTGTTTCCAATTAACCTGTTTCCAATTAACCTGACTGCTGAATGTATGAATGATTTCCCCCTTTGTGGGTCCGTCAGATCTCCTAGCTTGATGCTCCTCAAGACACCTCTAGCTCATATAGATTCAAATGCTTTGGGGAAAATCCCTGTCTAATCCACCTTATCTCTGGGACCTTCTAGATTGGTGCAATTTCTCAGGAACCTCTCTGCCCCCTGAATATATATCAAGTCTGCAACTATCACATTCAGCCCTTGATCACAGATGTGAAGTCATGGTGGGCAGCCAGGGCTGAGAACAGTAAGGTTCCTGCTATTGACTCCTGAGTCAACAGTAGCTGACTGTTTAGTCAAGGGTGCTGACTCAAGGCAATAAGAGGAGCCAGCATGACATTCTGGGGTCAGTAATTGAGGAAAGTGCAATATTTAACTGGAAGAAACTGGATAAAAACTTGAAAATGCTAGTTTAGTCTCTTCAGCTAACACATACACAGCATATAAAATGTTTCAAGTAATTTTTCTTACCCAGAATCTTTGAACAGTTCTTGAACTATCAATCCTATGGAGGCATAGATTGGGATGAGGGAGAGGGCAGTTTTAAAAGTTTGTCATCCACATTCATGCCAACCCCCAGTGCCGTAGGCTCTGTTCCCCAAAGCAAACACTGACAAAAGGACTCGGTGCAAATCATTTATTTGTGAAATGACAGGAAACTCCAGTAAGCGAGTAGAGTGCTGCAATGAGTAAAAGGAAGTGAATGTGTTGTGTGCTGATGGACATGTTACCATTGTGGGTGAGTGAGGCTGTGCTTCCCACAGGGCAAAGAAGCTGAGGAATCTACCAACTCCCTCTCATAGGGGCATTACTTTCTGGTTCTTCCAACCCACCAAGGGAGCAGGCCAAGCATGGTCCTGTGGCCACATTAAGAAATTTGGATGTTGTGAGAATAATGAGAACCAAGGAGATATGCGGGGGGTGGGGGGGGTGGGGAGGTGGTAACAGCATCTGCTACATCTGGCATTACATGTAACTGAGAGTTGAATCTGATGAAGCAGGTGGCTTCCTCAGCTTTTCAGAATGTTCTTTTCTGCTTCTGGTGGCATAGGCAAATGGGAGGAAGATATCTATCTCACAGTATTCTAAGAAAGGGGGTGCAGGGGTCTGTTGAGAGAGTCAGTGGATCTGTTTCCCTCATGGTACTGTATAGGGAAGTGATAGGTTCTTAAGGCCTAGCGTAAGAATGGAAACACCCACACACAATAGCAGTGTGTCCACAGTGTGACTTCATCTTCTTTTTCTCATCCTCTCTCTGGTTGCACCTTAATTGTCTCTGTCACGTACCCTGAAGACAAGTAATGCACATTATTAGGCAAGCACACATTGAGAACAGAAAATCTGTTGATGGATGAAAAGAAAATGTGATTCTTGTGTGTACGCTCATACTCAATAGAATATTATTCAGCCATAAAAAATACAGAAAAATTTCTCTTTGCTATAGCATGGATGAATCTGGAGGACATTATGCTAAGTGACATAATCCAGAAAAGAAAGACAAATACTGCATGATTCCACTTATGTGTGAAATCTAAAAGAGTCAAACTCATACAAACAAAAGAGAAAGGTGGTTAGTTATTGGGGAAATGGGGAGAAGTTGATCAAAGTGTACAAAATTTTATTCTAAGATGAACAAGTCTGGGCATCTCTTGTATAGCATGGTGACTGTAGTTAAAAATACTACATTGTACACTTGAAGGTTGCTAAGAGTATACATCCTAAGTGTTTGCACCACACATAAAAACCTATGTAAGACTTCCAGTCATATTGCTGGCATAGGCAGACGTATCTCACCTCTTTGCACAACCACATCAAAATTACAACTAAAATATAGAACAGCCATCTCTGGGAACTGTCAGAAATTGAGTTGAATGGAAGTCTGACAACTGTGGAATTAAAGAAACCATATCCATCCAAATTGGTAGGAGGGACATGGATGCGGAATGGGCTGGTCCCACATCCACATGTGGTGGATAAAAATTCTGGAGGGATATCTTGGATATGAGGAGTCCCAGCCCTATACCAGGCTCCCCAGTGCAGGGTTCCAGTGCCAGGAAGGTAAGTCCCCACAAATTCTGCTGTAAAAATCAGCAGGGATTGAGTTGGTGGAGGTGGAAGAAACTTCTGGAGACCCAAGCAGTTCCTGCTGAAGAAACCACACACAGACTCACCTACTCAGACTCACTCCCTCTGAGCTTCAGCATCAGGTCATCAGCTTGACAGGCACCAGTGGTACACAGGGAGGCACTGAAGTGTCTGACATCAAGGTGAGCAGAGGCCATTGTCCCTTTTCTAAACCCTCCCCACACAGAGCCAGCAAGCTGGTGCCATATCTGAACTCCATCAACCTGGCTAATACTGTTTGAACCACCTTGGAGATCCCCAGAGACTCCACCCCACACAACTTATGGACCCATCCAAGCTGCTTTTCCATATGAATGGCTGATCTTGGCTCGTGCTTCACAATTTCTAAATCCTTTCAAACAACAGCTGGCCTCAGTGAGCCCCAAGCCCAGCATGAGTAGCAGCCAGCCTAGATTCACAGCTTGGCTTTCCCTGGGAATCTCCAAGCCTAGCACAAGTAGCAGCAATCTCAGATTGCTTAATAGTTCAGGAAGGGTGGCCCTGGGCAAAACACAGATGGGGGCTGACCTTGGCCTGTACCACCTGGGAAACACCAAGGCCAGCGTACTCAGTGGATAGCTACAGACCACATTGGAGCACCACCACCCTGCCCCTGCACAGCTGATCCACCACAGAGGGTGGAAGTTGATGGTAAGTGGTCACAGACAATCCTTGCAGTTGATTGGCCTACGTTAATCCCTCCAGTCGATCTACCAACAGCAACCAAGGCTCAACTACAAGAGGAGGGTATAATCAGCCCACACAAAGGGCACACCTCAAGTACCCAGCTTGAGTGATAGGGAGATTGTACCACTGGACCCTACAGAACACCTACTACATTAGGCTACACTACGAAGACACAGAGTCAAAAAACAGCTCAAAACTCCAGAAAAAAGTGCTAAACAAAATGGAGATAAGCAATCTATCAGATACAGAGTTCAAAACACTGGTTATCAGGATGCTCAGGGAACTCAGTAGCATAAGAAGTGATCCAGTCAGAAACAAAAGATATACAAATTAAAGAACAACTTAGAAGGATGAAGCTGAGAATCAAATCAATGATTTGGAACATAAGGAAGCAAAAAACAACAAATTAGAACAACAAGAAGAAAAAAGAATCCTAAGGAAAGAGGATAATATAAGCAGCCTGTGGTACAACTTCAAGAGGTCCAACATTCGCATCATAGTGGTACCAGAAGGAGAGAGAAAGAGCAAGAAATTGAAAATCTATTTGAAAAAAAGAAAGAAAGAAAACTTCCCTAATTTGGTGAAGGAAAGAGACATACAAATCCAGGAAGGACAGAGAGTCCCAAACAAGATGGATGCAAAGATGCTCACTCCAAGATACATCCTAATTAAAATGCCAAAGGTTAAAGATAAAGAGGGAATTTTAAAAGCAGCATGAGAAAAGAAGTTAGTTACCTACAGGGGAGTTCCATATAAATGTCAGCTGATTTTCTAAAAAGAAACTTTGCAGGCTAGAAGGGATTGGCAAGAAATATTCAAAGTCATGAAAAGCAGGGACCTACATCCAAGATTGCTCTACTCAACAAAACTATCATCATTTAGAATCAAAGAACAGATAAAAAGCTTCCCAGACAAGAAAAAAAAACTAAAGGTGTTTATTATCATCAAACCATTATTACATGAAATGTTAAAGGGACTTATTTAAGAAAAAGAAGAAGATCAAACCTATGAAGAGTAAAATGGTAAAAAATACAAATCTATCAACAATTGAATCTAAAAAAAAAAACAAACTAAGCAAACAAGAAGAACAGAGACAGAATCATGGATACAGAGAGCATTTTGATGGTTGCCAGGTGGGAGGAGGGTGTGGGGGAATGGGTGAAGAGGTGAGGGGATTAAGAAGTACAAATAGGTACAGATTGGCCATGGGGATATAAAGTACAGGATAGGAGATGGAGTAACTGAAGAACTTATTTGTATGATCCACGGACATGAGCAATGGTCAGGGGATTGACTGAGGCAGTGAGGGGTGCTGGGTGGAGGGGGGCGAAGGCAGAAAATCAGTACAACTGTAATAGCATAATCAATAAAATATAATTTAAGAAAAAAAATCTGTGAAGTAATGTATGTATTCATTGACTTTGGTAATCATTTCAAAATGTGCATACATGTTAAATCATCTTATTGTACATCTTAAATACATAGGTATTTATTATGTCAATTATGCCTCAATAAAGCTGGGGGGAAGTAAAAAGAAAAGAGTGCATAAGGACAGAGGAGCAATGACTGGTGAAAATAACTTTAAAATTGAGTGTACTAGGGAGAAGTGAAGAGCAAACCTCACCAAAATGTTCAGGCAATATTCCTGTCTCCCTCCTTTGGCTGGCTGCCTGAAAAGGGTACTTGATGTGGCCAAGGACAAACTTCCATGTAATTCCCAACAATCATAGATGACTCTCTGCCTTCATCTTTCTTGTCTGTGCATTTCACCTTTGCTGGTTTGCTTACTTTGAAATAAATTCCTTTGAGGGCCCTGTGCAGTTTCAGGGATGCTAAAACATCCATTTGGGTCCCAGGATGGAGTCATCCATTTCTGTTTGTTTATTTTTTCCCTCCACATGCTGTTCCATGGCAGAAACCTGGCTGGCCGTGGAGTTCTGACTGCGCAAGTACTCCCAGCTTTATAAAAAGGCACAGATTGTACCCAAGTGTTTGCTTTTCTGTTTGTTAGCCAATTTCTTCCACTGGCTTTGGGTAGGTCTAGACCACTCTCAGCTCAGCTACCTTGTCTCTGACAGAGACGTAGTCCATAGTGCTGGAATAGTATCATAGAGACATAGGATTAAAAGATTTAAGATGACTTCAATTTTGAATCATTCTACTTTATCCTTGAAGGGCAACTATTGATTGTTTTCTGGAAAATACATAGTCGTTCACCTTTGCTTATTGGACCTTCTTCATTTCAGAATTCAGGAAGAGGCATGATATTATCTTTTCAAGTTACTAACTTTTGTAGCACCCGAGACTCAAACCACAATGACTATTTGGGATGTCTGAGCAGCTCAGACTCAAGAATGTTTTTTAAATGCCAGCGTATAGACAGAATGTGAAATTTCTTATCATTTTTTAAAGTGGAAATTTAGAGAACAACTCAAATGTTCCTGAAGTCAGTTTAAATCTTCTTTTAATTTTTATTTATTTATTTATTGTTAGAGAGAGGGGACGGGAGGGAGAGTGAGAGGGAGAGATGTGTGAGAGAAACATGGGTCTGTTGCCTCACGCACACCTCCAACTGGGTACCTGGTCTACGTCCCAGGCATGTACTCCGACTGGGAATCGAACTGGCAATCTTTAGGTTTGCAGGATGACATCCAACCCACTGAGCCATACCAGTCAGGGCCAGTTTAAGTCTTTAGGTGTGGTATATAAAAAAGGAGGGAATGAAAAAACATTGGGAATTCATATTATCAGATCATCATGGGTTTGACCCCTGGTTCTACTATATGCATCTCTTCCTCAGTTTCCTCACATGAACAATGGTGGATATAACATATGACTTATAGAATCACCATGTGGATTAGGGCATACCACATACATGACATACCTGGACCAGGACATGGCTCATAGTAGACACCCAATATTTGTTGGCTCTTCCATTCTCCTGCTTTTCAGGATGCATGTGCTAAAGTTATATAACAGAGCACAATTCCCTGGATTAGGTATCCAATGAAGGAATAAAGACTATGAATTGATGACAGTTTAGGGTTGAAAAAACTGTTTCTAAATTGTAAGATATATTAGTAAATTTAGAAACAAAATCCAAGTTTAAAAAAATAATGTGCACCAGGTCCTCAAATTTGTTTTATCCACCTTACGTAACTCCATATTTTCATTTCTGTTGTAAGCAGAGTTACTCATAGTTATTTAATCAGAAAACATCAAAGGTTGACACTCTCATCTTAACCATCTTTCATTATCCACGGTTTTTATAGAAAAATTATGAACATAAAACACCAAGCATAAATAATATTTCCAAGAGTTTGTTATCACAGAAGAGAGTGTGAATTTGTTTTTCATTTTCACTGTGTCTGAAAATCTTCACTTCCAGCCACTACTACCATGTATTCTTCTCCCCATTAGGACCACAGTATGATAGCCCATGATGGGGAGACAGGGTGTACAACCCAAAAGGAAGAAGGACCATGTACAGAGGCAATTAGATTATTAAGTTGATTGGTGATCCTTAAGACCAAAGTAACTATAAATTTGTATATTTTTCTGGCTTTTCTGCTCATTTGATGACTAAACCCTTCAGCTGTCCAAATCTAGTCCGTGGTTTATCTCAGCTATGCAGAGTGGCAGGCTGGTTCAAGCTGTCCATGGAGAAACAGATGTAGGAGGCCAAAATCTAGTAAAATGCCAGAAGAGTGTTTGGGCAGTATACCAAAATATAGTTCAGGGGCCTGCATGGATGTGGGACCAGGGCCAATGGCAGATAGTTGGAGACTGCAGTGAGAGATGACCAAATATGAGTATGACAAGTGGGAATGTCATTCCATGAATGAGAGTCAGAGTCAAAAAGACTTCATAAAAACACAATTTAGGGGCTGAGTGTGAGAGTCTGACTTGGAACTTTTCTCATAGCCTAGTGATTTCTAATGGTGGTTTTGTTGGAGAAAGTCCTAGAAGTCTAATTCTATTTTAAAGGCATGATTTTACCAGTATGATATGGTCCCAATGTGACATGAGTGTAATATACTGTATCAGATAGAAGTGAGGATGTGTATAGGAGCTACTAATATCCTGTTTGCAAACTCTGGGGTGCAAATAAGATGACTGTCTTTGGCTTCTAAAACCATACATACATTTCTCTTTTGATTACTCTTTCTACCAGTTGGTGGAAACTTAAACTGTCCTTTCATTGCTTCCATAATCCCCTAGGTTTCTGTCTAATTTCTATTGAGCTTGCATGGCATCCACTGAGATGTTAGTATATCCCTCTGGCCTTTGGTCTTCTCCTTTCGAGCTTAAGGGTGATTCAAGTCTTTCAGCTGTCTCTTCACTGTTCAGTCCCTTCCTAAAACATGTGGGGACACTATCCTTTTGCTCCCTTGCTGAACTGGACTTGGAAATGTAGCTCAGATAGATGAGATCCATTGTTTATATTGTTTCTTGTACCACATCTGTCGTATTTCTCCTCTTTCCCACCCAGGGAATTTTTATCTGGACAATAGGTAGAAGTACCCTACATCATAATCCATTCTCCCCTGTGTACCATTTGAAGCCCAATTGTATACTCAGATTCTTTTTAGGGTTTAAAATATAAGACTTTGGACTCTTATAACAACAGCAAAAAAAAAAAAAACAAAAACCTTGAATATTTAAATCTTTAAATTTGTTTATTCTTGATCTCTCTGCTCTACAGCAACAACATCCCTTCCCAGAGGCAAATGATGGGAAGTGGAGTAATGAATAGAGAGAAATTTAGGTGAAGATCTCATTTAATTTCTTCCCAAACTCTCAGCCAGCTTGATTGGAATTTCAGTTCAGAAATGATGTTTCATCCTGAGAAGATGAGTCCGAGGCACTCTCAGTTAGGGGGAGCTGACGAGTATGCATATTTGTCTTGGGACTCATGTGGAGCAACGGTGAATGAAATATGGTTGTGTTTCTCCAGCAGGGAAATTTTAGGTCCACAGATAACAGGCTTTCATTATGACATAGTAAAGAAGAGGAAAACATAACTGAGGAACAGTGTATAAGTAATAAGGTGAAATTTGTAAGGTATAAATATGATCTAGTAGTATATCCCAGCAAGGACTGATGAGATTGAGTGGGTGTAGCAATCATCTCGAGGGTGAAATCCAAGACAGAGGAAGGAGAGGAAGTTGCTGTCTTTGAGAGAGCAAGGCCAATAAAGTTTTTTGTCTAAATTACAAGTAACTTTGGTTCCTAAGTATGTGCTTTTGCATTTGAGACCAATTCTTAAAAAAAAAACCAAAAAAAAACTTAAATTGCTTTTACCAACAACAGACATTGCCAGATTTATCCACACAACCAATGTCCCAAATGCCATGTAAAAATGAGAGAATTGGACAGATTGTTAAGTAACCTGCTATACTTGCTTTTATTTGCTTAATCCTTTTGAACAAATGGCCTCTTTCATTTTTTGCCTAAAAGAAAACGAAGAGTTGAGATTTTTTGGTTGTTTTGCAGGGTAAAGGAAATAGGGTTGTTTGTTGGTTGAGGATGGAAGACCATTCTCTTTAGCAGCTGGGGTAGCATGCTCAGTAGGGAGAGGTCTGGCAGCTGCAAAAGACAGAGCGAGGAAAGTGAAGGAAGCTTTTCAGTAGGTCCCAGGGGGCCAGTTGGAGTGCATGAGTGGGAATTAACACTGAAATATAAGGAAGAACAAGAACAAAACCATTTAGGTAAAAATGACATCCTACTTTGAGTTTGATGCCAGGGATCTCTGGAAGATTGAACCCTTGATCTTTACCTTAGAGATCCCTCTTGGTGGGTTTAAGGATAACCCTCAAGCTTAAAGGCTTTAGGTTTTGCAAAAAAAATAAATAAATAAATACATAAATAAAGGATACTCTTTGTTTCTTGTAAAGGGTGACAGGAACAATTAATGGCAAGATTTTGCCCCTCCAAAGCCATAATGAAGTATTTTGTATGTGGAGAAAAACTGTCAAAGGGTCAATGTATGCGACTAGATCCACAGCAACGCCTCTAAGGGAATTTAATGAACTCTATTTAGGTTCTTCCAAACTTTAGAAATATACTCAACTATATCTTGGGTCATTTTTAAACTGTGTTCTTTTTTCTCTTAAAATGATCAAAGGGAATTGCTTATTATCCAGGATCAACTTGTTAACTGGAGACAGCATATTTCCTAATTACCGTATCTTGAATGCATATCTTACTGAGCTCTAGGCAAGAGGTGAACTGGGGAGGAGAGGAAAGAATGTAGTAAAAAATCCCAGAGTTTTACTCTGGTCTCCAACTCAGTGACCTTGGACAACGCTGTGACCTTTTTGCATATGCTTCCTCATTTGCAAAATAAAGTGAGCTGGAGTAATTCCATAAACTCCTTCTTTCTCTCTGCTGTTCCTAATTTTTTAGAACTGCTAAATTATTGCATGCATGAAATGATTTGCTTTCTTCTTCTTTGAAATAATGGAGCTCATTTTCTAGGATCTCCATCTCCCTATATTTCTGTTAAGCAAGATCTAACAGCCTTTGATATCTCTCTGTCTACTTTCTAGGGAATTACAGATACAATATCATTTGATTTTGTGGAGATACTTAGTCAAAAATTGTCAATGAATGCCTTATGCTTTCCCACAATGCTATCAGAGCTGAATTCTTACAGCAGACAAGCCAAAAATAAAATAAGAGGGATTGACAAGAAAGGGACATAAGAAGAGCTTGTGGACACGTTGAAAAGGCAATAAACAGGAGCATGAGAAAAGCCACCACAAAGCAGGTTATTTTTCTATCCTTGAGGGAATAAAAATATTGACTTATTTATTTGTAAGATGATGTTGGAAAGGTGACAAGGGAAAGCCTCTAGTACTTGGTGAGCACCTACTCTGTGCCAGGCACCGTCATTTGTCCTCATTTTGACTGTGCCATCGGCTTTGTAAATGAGAATATTGAAGCAAAGGACTCACCCAGGAGTGCGTGGCACAACTGAGGCTTTAAGCCAGGGATTTAAGCCAGAGGGTAAGAAAAAAAATTAAATAATCACAGATAAGTCTTCCACTACCCCTGAATCTGTCCCCTTCTCTTATTCTTGGACATCAACCACGTTACCATTTCACTCTGCAATATACATTAGATATCATCCCATGTTAACGTGGAAATATCTCATTAGTTTTAATTCTATATCATATTCATGGTGTGGCTCTACCATAAATCACTTCATTTAACCTTTTTCTTATTGCTTTTCTCTAGTAAAAATCATCCTATAGTGAACATCCTTGTACCTGTTCTCATGTGCACATGCAAAAGTGGTCTTCTAGGTAGATTTGAAACAAGAAAATGTATACATGTGCCAGGGGGACAAAAGTAGGTTTATGGTCATCCATATGGAAAATAATCCAATAATTAATAAATAAGAACACAAGAATAAATTGTGTTTCATTAACTCACAGCTGTAAACCTAATTTTGCCCACCCCTGTATATATGTGTAGATGTGTGTACATATCTGTACATATATATACATATGTATGTATGTATGTATATGTATATATGTATTTTTTAAGATCCTGCCAAGTTCCTCTTAAAAAGTGGTTGTACCAAATCACCTGCTTCTCCACATTGTATGAAAGTATGTTTCCTCACACTATCACCAACACTTGATATTATCAAACTTTAAATATTTGTCAAGCTATTATTATATTATTTTTTCAAGTGCATTTTTCTGACCATGAGTGGATTTGAGCACCTCTCAAGTTATTTTCCTCTAGAAAGGGTTTCCAGTGAATAAAGGGAGAGCAATTGAGCCCTGTTCTGTGCTCTGCAGGAAGCAAGTAGTTTCTTTGTGAAGAGGATGCTGAGGGTCATTTGACTTGGAGATCCTGGCCAGGTGGGAGTGGTAAGATTACACTCTCATTAGGAATTCTCCTGGGGGTCATAAAGGAGGCTGAGCAGGTCCTTTAAGCATGTAAGTGATGACACTCACATCTATCAGAATATTAACCCTGAAATCAGGTCTGAATTTACAGCCGTAATATCTATCTTTGGATTTGGTTTTATGTTTTTACCCTTGATTTATGTGTGTGCCTTCCTTAGCATTTCATATCTCAAGCA
Source organism: Macrotus californicus (assembly GCA_007922815.1). Taxonomy (NCBI): domain Eukaryota; kingdom Metazoa; phylum Chordata; class Mammalia; order Chiroptera; family Phyllostomidae; genus Macrotus; species Macrotus californicus. The sequence goes on along the minus strand of VMDR010025142.1, from coordinate 1,757 downwards.
ACATAAATGTATTAGAGTAATGGAATTTAGCAAATACGTTACGGTTACCATCTTTGTTCCCAAGAGGGAATTTGGAAATCTGACAAATATTATAGCTTTCATTTTCAAGACCCATTTTCTGAGCAGTTTCACTAACAAGTCTCCTGATTTACCATGCCATTAACAAAAATAATTCTTTCTGGATAGCAGTAAAAGAAGTGGATTAGCACAATTTATGGCTTTCTCAAGATACAGATAAGGTGCCTGTTAAGAAAAAAAAGGACAGGTTTTTGATTAACTGATACATAGACTTGCTTTTAAGACACCTCAGTTCATTTTCCATAAGCTCATCTGTTACAGACAATGTCCCTCCAGGAGGAAGCCTGTCATGGCCCTGTGTCTCAACAAGGTCTCATGTTTGCCAACAGTGATTAAGAATTACTTAGTTGCTGACAGCCCTTCGTCATTGATTGAAAGAGGAAACACTTTCCACTTCAAGCTGAAGACATAGAGCTTAGTTTTTCTCCCTTACATAAAATGTTATCCAGAGACAGCCCTTTGAATGTGTATGCAGCCGCACATAGAGTTCAACAAAAGAGTAACCTGCAATAAGCAGAGATATAGAATGGTTGAGGACTTAGGACAGCAGGTCATAGGAAAAACCTGTCCTTTTTCTCTGCCCAAGTCAGGGAGGAAACAAATGTCTGCCAAACAGAAGGAGTAATGAGAGGATCCTGTCAGTAAGAAAGATATACAGCTATGGGGAAAACATTGGAAAGCTTCCTCAAATCCATGGGAACTTTAATTATGTTGGCTATAATCCTTGTATTCAGAGGATCTCAAAGTGATCGGGAGCCCGTTAGAAAGCTCCACTGTAGTCTGACATGGCAGTGTAAATTGCATGGCCGTCTAGGCTGTGACGTTAACCTCCCAACTTTTGAGACCCCAAGGTCTGATTTCCACCTCCCACCACAAGTCATAAGGCTCAGCAGAGAAGATTCCCAAGTACATGGTGATGGTGGTGGTGGTGGTGGTGGTGGTGGTGGTGGTGGGTGGTCTTCTGGGAGAGATGAACAGACCGATGCTGATAATTCCATACTTCAGTCGGTTGTGGGCTTTGGGTGTGAAGAGCATGGCGCAGGGGAGAAGAGATGAGATGGGCTTGGCCATGTAGTTCTTTGTAGGTCATTTGAAGAATCTTTGCTTTATCCTAAGAGCAATGGGAAGCCATTAGTAGGACTCAGTGTGTGTATGTTTCTGGGGGTGCAGGTATTTGGCCACAGGGGGAACAGTCTTAATTAGATTTCTCTTTGAAACTATTCTGAGAATTGCAAGGGTTCTTAACCTTTTTGTACCATGGTCCCTTTTGTCAGTCTGGGGAAGCCTGTGGTACCCCTCTAAGAATATTATATTTAGATATGTAGGTTAAAATAGTTAGAAGTATGCTAGAACCTACCTATACTAATACTAAATGTATACTATACTAGTTTGAGACCTTTTTCAAAATAGCAAAAAAAAAAAATTTGTGAAAGAGTAATATCTATGCAGAGGTGTATGGCAGCCCGCTCATCAAGGCTGATTGTGAGCATTTCTTTCCAACTCCGTGTTCATTGATGTCATGTTGATGGCTTGAATGTGGCCATGATGGGAGTATTTACGCCATGGAAATAATTGAAAAACATTAAAAGTCACCCCTGCAAGAGCCAATTGCTAAAACATCACTACTCATATATATTACATTATATATATACATGTATGTATGTGTGTGTATATATATA
>VMDR010025141.1:0-14649 GCA_007922815.1 Macrotus californicus | reverse complement strand
TCTTGAATAGCTGTAAAGCTTTAGGAGTTGGCAGTCTTGTTGGCGAAACAATAAAACAGGAATTAAGCTGAAATGCAAAACTATGTAATAATTAGGTTTCATAAAACTTCATAACGTTCAAGAGTCATAGTATGGAGTTAATACTAATTTATTTAGCTTTTGTTTTTCTCTAAAAACACCACAAACTATATGTAGTATCAAAATTGAAAGTCATCAGGGCCAGTGTAAATTGAAGCTTATTGCTATACTTTGAGGGTATATACTGTAATTAATGATTCAGTGGCAACCATTTTTTAAAAGTTCCATAGTTCTTTAACATAATTTATAGTATGTAGAAGCGAATTAAAAGCAATCTAGAATAATCTTTGGTAATGTACATGAGAAACACTTATATACAGTTCTTTAAGAGAACAAATAAGTCACTGAACATTTTGCAGTTAACTACAAGGCTTCCAGGTATTTTAAACAAAGGTGAAAAAAATCTGAGAGTGGTGTGCTACATTTAAAAATGTAATTAACCAAATTTCCCACTTTTAAGCAATACTAATTTTAGTAGCAGTTAGCCATTAGTGATTATTTATAGCCTAAATAAATATGAGCTTAGGTCCTATTCAAATGTCTCTTACTTTTAACTGCATTTAAAGACACTTCCTCGAGCTAATTGGGTTAAATGATATCCTTCTGTTCCTCTGTAAATAGAAAAGAAGTTTCCTTCTCTTTAGGTTATGCAGGAATTTGCTCTCTTTCCACGGAACTAAATTTATCCTGTATACAGCTGTTTGCTAACCTCAGTTGTTTTTCTGCTCCATTGAAGTTGGGACCACCATAAATAGTAATACCAAGACTACACAATCCTGAGTGGGTTTGTGCCCACCACGAGAGTCTCCTTTCTCACTTATCCTTGTTCTCAATATCAATTTCTAAAGAGACTTTTGAATGTATATTCCCAGCTAAATAAGTCAACTTGTGTACTTATGTTGTGTTCAAGTAGTTCACAAACTCTTTGAAACAAGATGTGTTTATTGCATTTCTCTAGGGAGAAGGTCTCAGCAGGCATGGCATCTTAGAGGACCCTGTGATACCCAAAAACTCAAAGCTCTGTTTGCTAATGACAAGTTTTGAGGATTGCCTGAGGTGTTGCTTTTTGTTTTGTGTTGTTGGCCTCTGGGCTTGAAGCTTTAGTTAAGGAATACCATTTTAGTTCATCAAATTTTAAGAATTACAGCAAACAAGCAAAAATCTATCTCTGTTTCTAAAGAACTACAATAGATTTTTAAAGAAAGTTTAATTAATTGCATTTGACTTTTTCAACTTGTCCTCTGTTGAAAATGTACAGATAAGGGACTAAGTTTATTAAAAATAAGCCCCCCAAATAAGTCTTCAACTAATTGGGAATGCCTAGGGATTTATATGAATTTATCACCCTTGTGTGCATAGTTGTGTGTACTTTGTGTTCATGGATGACAGCAATCATAATGTTTCCAATGGTGTGTTTAGGACACACTGCCGTCTTCCTGTTCTTCTTGTGCTCAACTTGCTCTGCTGCACTTTGCTGCGGCTTCTGTGCAGTGTAACCAGGAGTTGACTCGGACCTTGCTTTTATAGAGATCTGTCAGCTGGGCTGCTTTATCCCACAGCAGGTTCCTGTAGCTTATTTGTGGGCCCAATATATGATAATTGGAATTTAAAGGATATTACATCAGATTGCAGTTCAGCATAGCGTTTTTTAAAAAATGCTACTTCATTCCTAAACTGTGCATATTCCAAATTGATCAGTGGATATTATTAATACATTAATTATTTCTGTGCCTTTTTTATATGTAGATTCCTATATGCATAATTATTATTTAAAACCCACAACTCTGTGCATTGTTTGAAGGAAGGGAAAGTTAGCACTTGGTCATATTTTCCATATATGTTAATATTAAGATTTTGGCCCACTTCCCACTGGACCAAAAAAAGAAAGGGCATATTTGAGAGAAAAACATGTGTTTTACTCAGACTCCAATAATTAAGCTGATGCACTTGATTTACATTATACTTTGAGCTCATTCTTAAAAGGTAAACACATTTTACAGTAAGCTTCCTGGCTTACAAATTAGTGCTTTTTCTACTAAATGTACTTTTTGCCTTGCTAATAAAATCCAGTTTCCAAAATCATAGTTGCTAAACAGATATGCAAAAACTGTAAATTTATTCAAATCATTTATTATTTAAAGAGTAGTATATAAAAGTTTAAACAAGAGCCATTGATCAGTGACAGTAACAGAAAAGGAAAATTAAAATAGAATTATAGTAAAATGAACTAAAAGACCTTTCTTTAGGGAATTATTGGGAAAACAACTCAAATATGAGGTCTGGGTCTGCTTAGGCAATACTTTATCTTAAATTAGAATCTGCAGGAACTCCCTTATCACTTTTTCTCAGACTTTCTTTGCCAATGTGCCCTACTTATTTAGCAACCAGGTGAGAACGTTTGAAATGAGTCTTTTAAGGGTACAACTTATATAATTACTGCTACATATGGCTCACATATTTTTTTGTCTCACAATACCTTGTAGTATTTTATAACTGCTACATGTCCTATAAAAGGCTACCAGCCCATGTAAATAGGCCCTGGCTCTCGGTCTGGTGCAACTTGGCAAATTCTTTCTGACATGGCTTTAACTACCAGAAACGGGCATCATTCCTGAGTAGTGAGAGCACACACCCTTCCTTTTCTGGCTAAGATGAAATCTGAGCCATGTGATTCTATAGGATCTTAGCGCAATGGCCCTCCTCAGTGAGCAGATTTAGAGAAGTAGTCTTGTCCTTACCTTATCTTAATAGTGTCTGATCTTTCTGGGCTTGTGTATAAAACCTCACTTGGGAATATTATTTCCCTAAACTATTGTGCTTCACAGATGTGACTCTTTCCCCAGGAAGTATTGGAAGATATGGAACCAGGCCACCTGTCTGACCATGAATGCACATGACCTCAACAAATGAAAAGGGTGTCTTTGCAAGTTACCATACTCCCTTCCTAAAGTCACGAGTTAAAGCTAGAGGTTTCATCCAGAATCAAAGTACCAGGTAGCCTTTTTTTTTTGGTACAGCTCACTTCCCATCAACATAGTGTAAGAATTCAGGGACATCATGATAAAGTAGTGCCATACTCTGAACATTAAAAACGATTTTTACCTCCAGCTGCTGAAACATTGCACATATTGAGGCAAAAGACACTGCTAGAAGGGTTTCTCCCTTAGTGTTTGTGGTAATTGAGAAGAAACCTACAGTTAAGGAATATATTGTATATCTTTTGAGTTATCATAGCAAAGGTCCATTATATTTAATAAAGTTAGTTTTACTCAGTCTTTGGTAGTAGATGCTTCTCACCTTATAATTGAGACTCAATTACAAAACCAAGAAGTTCAGAATAGGTAGTCCAGCAAGTAAAACCTTCACAGTACTTGCTCAATGTCATACACTTGTCATTCTAGTGGTGGTCATTTGCCCATCTTCTTTGATGAGAGATTAGCAGTTGCTTTCTCTTATGTTGACTAAGTCTCAAGTGAGGATGTCTTTCCTAAGAGGAAGAGTGATTAAGTAGGTTCCTTGCAAAAAGGTTTTCAGCAGTAGATCTGCATTAAAAGTTCTGTAGTCTTGCTCTGGCCGGTGTGGCTCAATTGGATTGTCATCCCATAACTGAAGAATTGCAGGCTTGATTTCTGGTCAGAGCACATACTTAGGTTGCAGGTTCGGTCTCTAGTTGGGCCACATCTAGTCTCCAGTTTGGGCGTGTGGGATCCCTGGTATGAGCACATATGGGAGGCAGCCAATCTATGCTTCTTTCTTGCATCAATGTTTCCTTTCCAAGTTCTGTAGTCTTTGAACCTAGTTCAAAAGGGGCCAAGGCCAAACCTCAAAGCATAAAAGCAAAAGCTGGGCTGTATGTAAGGTAGACAAATTATAATTGAGTTAAGAACCATCAAATGCAGTGAGAGGCAAGACCTTACTGTTGACAGACAGGCAAGCTAAATACTACCTTCTGTAGATTTTAGTTGTTTCATGATAGATTCTCTTGGAACAGATCTGGAAGAATTTTAGACATGTTTGAAACAGGTTGAATTTTCTTGACTAGAAGGCCAAGGTTAGGACAGAAAGTCCATTAGCTATCTAGGCAGACCCAGCATTACCAAGAGCTATCTGTCAGCTGCCACCAGTCATCTGATTCAAGTGGGAAGAGTCCAAGAAGCCAAAAATTAATAAGTTGTTTAATGGATGAGATATTCATCTTAAGCATCAAGTACAGATCCAACACAGAAGACCACTGCACCTGACAGGTAGTCAGGAAGATTTGAAATGGTCCCCTCATGTGAGGTTCAGGCCAAATTTTCCACTAATGAACCTACATGGGGATGGGCTGCGGTGGATACCTGGAAATCTCATAGGCTGTTAATATTTTGAGGGTTTTTTTTTTAATTCAGGTGATTGCCAAAGATTTCTTAAAAACATGGGCAGTGTGCCTGGCTTCTTTGGTTCCAATTCTTCAGAATCCCACGTAGATGTTACACTGTCCCTATTGTTTCTAGATGGAGGAACAGGAAGGACTGAAAAGTCTATAGGACTTTACGTGTATAAACTTTTACAATCTAAAAAAGTGTATTCACTGATAAATATCACTAGACAAAATGTCGTCTTGTGAGGTTCTAGCAATAAAGACTTTAGCCAACAATCACGTCAGCTCTTACATATAAGTATGTTTCTGTCTATTCTGCAAAGGTACACATAATCACTAAAATATATCCTATGAACAAAACATATATAACAGCTGCGGCACACTTGTGTTTTACAAGAAATTTTAAAACGTAATACCTGACTACTTAGAAGCACTGACCCCTTTTACCTTAGGTTGTCAAATTGTCAAATAAAAGAATGACAACAGCCAATACAACAATAGCCATCCATTGTGAATGCCCTATTTGGAACCATAAATATATATAGGTCATGTGATAGAGTTGCATCTTATTGGTCATGTTGCATAATAAGGTTGTGTCTGATTGGTTAATTCTTGTTACCAGAAATCCTTATAAACAAGGGTAGACACCTGATTTTTTAAAAAGTCACTTTGGAGTAAAAAGGGTATAATTACTATTACTTTTTTGTAAATCAAAGTTATAGCTATTTTTAGTCAGATCAGCAAAAAAAATTTTTTTGGTGTGCTGCAGAATTTTAGTAATTTATGTATGCCATGAGATGAAAAAGGTTGAAAATCGCTGATGTATAATATTAACCTAAATATTTGCATAAGGCTTCCTGGGGGAATGGTTTTATTTATTTATTCTATTCTATTTAATTTATGGCCCGATCTTAAAAAAGAATAACATCTAAATGAGTTAGCAGGGGAAACGAGTTGGTTTATAAAGATAAGAGGAGCAATGCCTGTTGAACTAGAAATGGCCACAGCCTTAGTTTGGTAAGATTAACAACATTTTGTAATCGCCACAGCTCAAGAGACTGTAAGGACTACTAGATATTTTAGTTCTCCCACAAGTGGTGAACCTTGATTGTTTTCATAATTTTCTGCAAGAACTTCCCAAAAGCTTGAGGAGAATCAGTCATGACTTTTGAGAAGTGAAAGTATAGTCTCAGTGAGGACAGCACTTTCTGCCACCTAGGAAGAATATGGAGAAAGCAAAGCTCTTTACTACCTTGTGGTGACAACGGACTGCCTACCAGAGACCAATTTCTATTTTCTCTGAGCTCCCAGTTCTCTCTTCAATATTATATGCAGTGTTTGGTTTTTGTTGTAGCCCTATTATTAATTTAAACAAGATGATAGTTTTTTTCCTTTAAATAAGAAAGATGTAGGTATGGGCGTGTGTGACCATTTATATGCAAGAACAGGGATGTGCCAGTGACTTTTCCCTCAACTTAAACAAATTTGCAAAGAAACTCGCAGAAATAGAATGTTACTTTAAATGTCATTAACAAGGCTACAAATTATTGCATCCAATAACCAGTCAGAATTACAGAATATAAAAGTTATTTTCACAGGGTACAGCAACACTGAAATGCATTTGTCTAACAAGACTACATTTTTTGAAATAGTATTTGCAAGGGCAGTTTTATGATAAAGAATAGAATTTTCTATTCTGAAAAATTCTATTCTCTCTGCTTTTCAGCAGCAATAGGCAAGAGGGTACATTTTCCCCTTTTAACCTTGCTAAAATTTTTTCTAACCTGCAATTAGAAGTGCCTAAATACTGTAATTCCATTAGCTCTTATGAAGAGAGAAGAGCAGGTACAAACTTAAAAATTCATAAACGGGCTGAAAGATAATGAAGGTCAACAAATGGAATGTGGGGCCTGTAGTGTCTCACCTGTACATGTAATTGAGACTATAAAATTTATTGCAGATTAAGATATGTTTTAAACCATATATATTCATAAGAGTAGATTTTTAGTAAGAGGATCATATACTTAAATCACCTGTTTTTAAAATACGATGGATTTTTTTAGCCTTTATAAAACATTTACAATTACAAATAGTTTTTTGTGGTTTGAGAAAATAGTATTCTATTTGTTACTCTTCCCCAATCACTTAACCCCATCCTTCTAATTATTTTTATGATACTTTCCCACGAATTTGGAAACTTGCTTTATCTTTCATATATTTTTTGAAAGTGTGAAAAGTGTTAAAAGTTTGTGTTTTCCTTGCCTTTGGAAACATATAAGAACATATTTTAAAAACTGCCCAAATCAGCATTTCCCAAAGTATGCCCTGATCTGTTTATAGGTGTTAGATTTTTTTTAAATATATTTTCTTGATTATGCTATTACAGTTGTCCCATCTTCCCCCCCCCTCCACCCTGCACACGCCTTCTCCCCCACACTCCCTCTCTTTAGTTCATGCCCGTGGGTCATGTCATATATATGAGTTCAGGTGTTAGATTTTTTAAACAAAAATGCTGCAGTTACGTAATTTTGAAAAATAACCAAGTTAAGCAAGGTTAAAATTTTTCTACAAGATTTCTCAGGGCCTTCAGGATCCTACATTATCCTCTGGCTCTCTGCTGCTGTCCAGACATGTCTGGTCTTGTGACAGGATTTGTATTCCAATGGGAAATACTTGGAAGTGCTGGTCTAAATACAGGGGTGGGCAAAAGTGAGTTTACAGTTGTGAGTACATGAAACATGGCTTAGTCTTGTGTACTTTATTAATGATTTGTGTTACAACCATAGACCTACTTTTGCGCATCCTTGCATTGTTAAAAATTGAATACATGTATCTGAAACAAGACGTGTACAGTCCTTAGCTAGAGTGTGAGCTCCTAGAGGGCAAGGGCCCCTATTCATTTTTTGCAAACTCACGTTACATGTAACTACTATCATCCTCAGCGTATATTATTGAATAAGTTAATATAAATCTAGTAACGTTTTAAAAACTTTCATTTATTTATTTTTAGAGAGCTGGGAAGGGAGGGAGAAAGAAGGGGAGAGAAACATCCATGTGAGAAAGAAATACCAACTGATTGCCTTTCATACATGTCCCAACTGGAGGCTGAATCTGCAACCCAGGCATGTGCCCTGGCTGGGTATTGAACCCACGACCTTCTTTGCTGGATGATGCCCAACGAACTCAGCCATACTGATCAGGGCAAATCTAGTAACTCTTGAAATCTCTTTTTAAATATGAGCCTAATTAAGCTTCTGATTTGCTAAAGTTAACTATTATAAAATAATGTGTGTTTTCTTATCTGTTATTTTTTCTCTATACTTAGAAGAACTAGAATTTCTTTAATGTTCTGTTTTGTACTTTTATGTTTAGGATGGCAACCAGCTATTTTTTATGTCTGTTGAAGAGATGTAGACCGAACCGTATATGAGATCTGTTCATAAACTCTGAACCACTTCGACATTGCTAGCTACCGAAATCAGAAAATTCACTGGCACCTTCCTTTCATTTCACCCTAACATTTTCTCCTCTAGGAATCTGAAAGTTTGTTATATCCTTCTTCTTTACTCTCAACTTCTACCTCCTAAGAAGACAATTTGTCTGTTTATGTTCCCATTCCTATCTGGAGTCCATATAGTTTCCCAGAATTCACGGGTCCTTCAATTCACTTCCTCTTGCCCCATGTTATAGATCTTCTAGTGTTTTCCATAGATTTCCTGTCTCATGTGCCAGAGCCTCCTTAGAGTTCTTGAGGATTTCCTGGATGTGCTAAAGAGTATGAAGTATGCGTATACCACAGAAGGGGACTTCATTTCTGTGCAAGTAGTAATAAACCTTCAGACCTGTGAAAGGAGGGCGTTTTGGAAGGTCTTAGTTACAAAATTATGACACATATTTATAGTGTGTCTAGTGAACTTTGCATCTTCCTTATTAGGGGAAAGAGAAACTTGGGGTACCTTGGAGATTTATGGGCTTTGAAAGTGCTCAAAGAGTTTTATAGATTTTAATTGGAGATCTAATTCATATTAAAGATTATAGTCATAGTGTCAGGAGCAAATAGGAAGAGGAAAAATATATGAACAAATTATTTGAATTTAAAGAAAGAGAAAACAGGAAAGAATACTCCTGTCCAATCATTAAATCTGTCTCAAGATAGATACATTTGGGATGTCTAGCAAAAACATGTTCTTCTTAATTGGATTATAATGGTTTTTTAAAGAACCCTTAATAGTGTGAAATTTACATTTTGACAATTTAGGTATCTTTTTTTGCAGAATTTTATAAGAATTTCCTATGTAAGAGAACTTTAACAAAGGCTATCTGATACAGAAAAGTGTTAGTAATAAAAATGTTAAGATTTTCTGCCTTGAAGACCTTTAAAAATATTTATGGAGGAGCTTAAATGAATGTCTTATCTCATAAATAACAGGAGAGTTCCTTATGACTTTGAAAACCAGATATTTTGTTGCCATTGTTTTCTTCTGTCTCCATTCAAACTACCATTGATTGAAGGCTATCTATCAGCCGGGTAACTTGTGCTGAGACTAGAAGCTGTTCGAATGATGTGCAGGACCTTTTTTAAAGTGTTGGGGTTTATGGGTAATGGGAAGGAGCAGTAGAGATAGAAATAATTGTTCTACATTATGATCGGGGAGTATGATGGAGGTGTTGACTGTGCCTGAGGAAGTCTTGGAGTTTTATGGAATAGGAGGTATTTGAGTATATCTTAAAATAAGAATGTTCGTAGTCAGTGATGGGAAAGGTAGGGCTAGGGGTATTAAAAGGCTCAGAGGCATGAAAGAATGTGGTGTGTTTTGGCAATGATGACCACCCCACTGTGGATGAGCCCATTGTACAGGGAGTGGAGATGAAGAAGAATAGAGGCCAGAAAGCTACACTCTGGTCAGTCTGGAAGCGGCATTTATGATGTTACGGAATTTAGACTTATTTCCTGAAGGCTGTATTTCTCAGCCATTTTTCTTTTGCCATGTAAGTGATAGATGTATATAGGTCTCATATGCAAGGGTACAATTCCTAGGCCCTAACTTTTTCTGCAGTCATTTCCATTCAATTTAAGCCTATGGGAATACAAGAAAGAAAATTATGGGTAATTACAGATAGACACAGATTTGGCTTTTTAAACACATGTTTGAGTTTTTAAATTATTACTTGTGCACAACTGGTGAAAACAATTGTCTTGACATAGGTTGAGAACAGGAGGTGAGTAGTACTGAGGAATATAGATAAACCACTATCACAACATAACAAGAGACAGAAAGTGAGGGCCTTATTAGTATAATAAGAGGAGAGAGGATGAGTGTTTAAGCAATAGTGCAGAAATACAACTATGAGAACTAGACTGATTTCCAAGACTCACCCAAACTCTGCATGGGTCAGTTCTAGTAATCCTGCTTCCTTAGCACTCAGGTTCGTTCGTTCTTTCTCTTTCTCTCTCTCTGTCTCTCTCTCTCATTCTCTTCTCCTCTCTCTTCACACACGCGTGCTCGCGCGCACACACACACACACACACACACACACACACACACACACACACCTGCTGTCTCTACTGGCCTCCACACTGCTGTGGCCAATACTTATCTCCACCATTTTTCTGTAGCTGTTTTGACATGGATCATGCCTCTTTGGAATGGCTGCTTAAACACACTTTAAAAAAATTAAACAAATATGCAACATGTCTGGCCCTCCTATTCCTTACCTTTGATTATCTCATCCTTCCCTCTGTCTCTGAATTTAAAACATGAAGTACAACTTAGAGAAGTAGGAGGAGTGTTTCTGCACACATTATTTGGTATACTGGGTTTAAAAAAAATACATGACATTTTAGGCATCTTCAACAATGTCCCTTGCATCTAAAGGAATGCTTCAGAATGTTATGTACTTTTTCATTAACATTTTCTTTTCCGAACAAATGAGTATGATTTCTTTTTTTTTCTTTCTCATTCAAAGCCCCATTTTTCATCTGGACTCTCCTAATACTCCTATTGTAGACTTATTTCAGGGGCACAACACCTTGCTTTGGTACAGGAGTAAAATGAATTCTGTTCTTATATTCCTAATGCTAAGCAATTTGGCAGATATTTAATATCATATTGGTCTAGTGGTGTCAGGCAATGATTTATAATAATTGACAGTTCACAGTTTATCATAAAATATAGAGCTTAGACATCAGCTAATCCTACCTACACATTTTCTCTGCCTTTGCTTATATAATTTATACACAGGCACAGATACGTGTGTGTTTACTTAAATAGTGGTTTTTGTCACTAGTGAATTTCTCAACGTACCCAGTCATTGTGTAAGCAATTTAGCCTCATTGGATGTTTGCCTATTCACTCAATGAATATTAAGTGCCTATTATATACTATCTTCAAAAAGTTTAACTCACAACAGTTAAAAATGTACAAAGATAACTAATACCAAATAACAGGCACTGTAAAGATGTACAGTTCTCAGTACCTAGTACAGTTCTCAGATGTACAGTACCTCAGTTCTCGTCAGCTTCAGAACACGTCAAACCTGGTACTCGTCACACTTTGACAAGGAAAAAGATGTCAGCCCTTGGCACTTGCTCGCCACTCATTGCACTTGCTAGAACTTGTGCGAGTCACACCACTAACCCACAAGAGAAACTGCTTCATCACTCGGGTTTGCTTGCCACTTGGATCAAATTAATGACGAGTACCAAGGTACCTCTGTCTAAGGTATCATTCTGTTTTTTCAGTTGAATTTATCGAGGTGACATTGGTTCACAAAACCAGACAGGTTTCGAGTGTACAAATCAAAAAGCATCATCTGCACTCTGCATCATATGCCCATCGCCCCAAATGAAGTGTTTTCTTCATTCCTGTTCCCCTACTTGGCCCATCTCCATCTATCTCCCACCCCTTTCTCTCTACCTATCACCACACTGTTGTCTGTGTCTGTGTGTTACAGATACTGTGTGCGTGTAGTCTGTCCAGAAGGGGGCCAGCCGTGCAATACGAAAAAGAGACAATTATTGAAGAAGATACAAGAAACATTGTACATAGGACAATGACACCTCAGTCCCCTTCAAATAGGCACCTTGGGACCTCACACAGTTCTCCCAATCACCATCCGCTGCCCCGTCGTCGTATTTTCCTAAATCTCACTGACAGTCTGAAATCTCTTCCCTCGAAAAGGTGATTTTCAAGTCTACTGAGATTCATCCACTTTTCCCCGAGGGTCTTTGAGCATTCATTCATGTAACCGTTGTTTTAAACTCTGCACTTGGCATCTTGGTTGCCCCCATTTCATTTAATTCTCTTTCTGGGGATTTCTCTTTTATCATTTGGGGCATATTTCTTTGTCTCATATTTTGTCTTTTGTTTGTCCCTGTGTATTAGTTAGATCTTCTGAATCCCAAACTTGTCATGATGGCTTTCTGCTGTAGGTTTCTTGTGGGTCTCAGTGGCACAGTCTTCTAGACCACTTGACTTTGGCACTCCAGAAGTGATTCTTGTGTGGGTTATGTGCCCTTTTCTTTTGTAGCTGAGTCCTGAATGCTGTTGGCCAATTTGTAGGTAGAGTTAACCTTCATGCTGGCTGACTACATGGTTACACCTTGTTCACTCCTGGCAGGGTCTGGTGTCTGCCCGAGGCCCACTTTGGCTATGCCATTTGTGTGGCTAGTTGGATTGAGCTCTGGTGTGGTTTGAAGCCCATCACTCATTGTGTTGGTCTTGGTTCCTTGGCCAGGGCTCCAGTGCAGGTCAATGTCAGATATTGTGTGTAACTGGCCTTGAGGTACCTGTCTGGAGCTACCATGCTATTCACTGTTTGTGGCTGCATCTACTGGGTCTGGGTATGTGGGAAGGACCAGGCTGTGTACCAGGATCAGCTTCCTGAAGCTCTGAGCTAGAGGCAGATCAGTAAAAGTCCAAGGCTCCCTGAGGTTGGCATCCACCTGTTGGTTACTCCATGGCCCCCACCATGAGGTTGCCTGGATTTCCTCCAGAGTCTTATGAAGAAATGCTGTGGACTGAGCCCAAGCTGGCTCTGCTGCACTGACCCTTCCACATGGCTCAAGCTCAGGGGGGTAGGATGACTGGGATGGGAGGATGGGGCTAATGGGTCCCCTACTTGGGGGCCACATGGTCAGACACTCAATAGGGAGAATGTGGCCCCAGAGTCATACTACTCAGTTTCTGCTATAGTCTCCAACTCTGGCTCCCCCAGCAGGAGAACACTACAGGTTAAGGTTGGGTGCAGCCAGCTGTCCCCACTGCAGGAACAAGCTTGGCAGGATGGGGCTACTGAGACTTGGGCAAACAGATCAAGAAAGCCATCTGTTGGGGGTGGTCCTGGCTGGGCCATGGAAAGTGGAAAAGCTGCACTTCTCTCCTTTGCTTTGTAGCCACGCCTGCTAGAGCCCCAGACTGGAGCTTCTAAGGGAGATGCACTTCGAACATTCCAGCTCTGAGCAAAGCTGCCTTGCCTTCCCACCACAGAACTGAGCCCAGCAGGACTTATGAAAACAAATTAAGCCCTGACCCATGTGGATCAGTTGGCTGGGCATCATCCTACAAGGCGTCAGTCACTTGTTAGATTCCCAGCTGGGGGACATGCCTGGGTTGCGGGTTTGGTCCCCATTTGGGGACGTGTGAGAGGGAACTGATCAGTGTTTCTCCCATCAGTGTTTCTCTCCCTCTCTTCCTCCCTCCCTTTCCCTTTCTCTATAAATAAATAAAATATTTTTAAAAGATAAAAACAGATCAAGGCAGTCTTTCATCGGAGGTGGTGCTGACCTGTGAGAAGGGAGCAAGCTGCACACCTCCTGCTAGCTCTGCAACCGTGCCACCAGAGACTAATGGGAGGCTCTGAGAGGGTCATGCAGAAGGTCCCAGCTCTGAGCTGTGTCCCCTTGTTCCACTGTGGAACTGAGCTCAGCAGGATGGGGCCAGGGAAATTTGGGAATGCATATCAAGGCAGCCCTCCATTGGAGGTGGCACAGGCCCATGGCAGAGGAGCAAGCTGCATACCTTTCCGAAGCTCTGCAGCCTTGCTGCCAGAGACCCTGACAAGGGAGTCTTCCTTTGGGGGTGGCTCCTGCTGAACCCGTGGGAGCAGGGAAGATTCGACCCTTTTCCAAAGCCACATAGTTCAGTGACCGTCTGAGAGTCTGCCTATAGTTACTCCGGAAAAAGAGGACATCTCAGGTCCCTGTTGGGTGCAGCCAACATTCCCTTCTGCTGGACCCCAGCTTGGCTGGGTGGTATTGCTAGTATTTGGAGGATCAGGTTAGTGCACTCGCTGCAGCTGGAGCTCTAAGGTAGGAGTGTCCGAACCTGGAAGATGGCAGCTGAGGGTAGTGTGGAATGTTGACTCAAGTCTGCTATTTCAGTAGCTGACCCTCCAGATGTCTTTGGAGCCATGCCACCTAGATCTTCTTTTTTATGGCTTCTTTATGCCCTGAGTAACCTTTCCTCTACCAGAGCCCTGGGTAAGTGCCTAAGAGTGAGCTCCTGTGCCGTTTAGGAGAGCACCTGGGATCCTGTTAGACTCCCTCCTCTTTCCAGCAGACAGAGTCCCCACTGATTTTCACTGCCAGATGCTACATAGGCTTGACTTTGTAGCCTTGGTTGAGAACCCACACTTCCCAGGGGGATTTTGGCAGCTGACATATCCCTCTAGCTTCTCAGCCTCTGCACCTGGGTGCAGGCGCCAACCCTCCTCATGTCTCTGTCCTTCTTACCAGTCTGTGTAGCTTCTATAAATCCTTGGATATGATACTCCTGTCCAGCTATGTTTCAGTTGGTCATTCAGGTTGACTGCTCTACAATTTAGCTGTAAATCCAGTTTGGCCCCAGGGAAAAGTGAGTGTAGCTTCCATCTTGGATCCCCCTTATTCATTTTTCTATTTCATTACTTGGAAGACCTGAATAGCATTTGATGCATTTGATGAATAGCATTGGTTTGATAGCTCACTCTAACTATTTCCTGATTCAGTTGAGGCATCAGGTATCTGGGCAGAGGAAATCCTGGATCATATGGATTCTCTTAAAGAATGGAATCTGGATTCAGATCTAAGCATGTGCAGAGCACCTACCCTATGCCAGGCACAATTGTATGAGATTTCATTCAGTCACTCACAGATGATTGAATCAGCTCTAAAAATTCAAAATTATTTTACTTGACATGAGATTAATGTTCTCTGAGATGCAGCACTATAA
>VMDR010025140.1:0-14645 GCA_007922815.1 Macrotus californicus | reverse complement strand
TTTTAAAAAAGAAAGAAAACATTCATTTTGGACCTCAGCTTCTGCTGTTTTGAGTTATTTAATTTATCTAAGCCTTACTTTGCTCATCTCTAAATGATTTTAATAGCTATACTTCTAAGTAAAATTGTGACAGATAATGGATACACAATAATTAGTATGTGCTTGGCAAACAGTAAATGGGTTGTGAATATTATAAGGATCTTCTGTTTTCCAATATCTGAAAAATATCTTTCTTTGGAATCCTTCCAAACAATAATTTATTTATTAATATTACAAAATAAATTAAGTATTAAGTATGAAACAGTAATGAGATAAGAATGATGGAATAGACTCTAACATTGCATTGTAAGAAAACCTTATCTTTCATTTTCCCATTTATTTATCCTTCTTAGCACTTTCTTTTGTATGGGGGATGTAGAGATAAAGTCACTTGGCCAAAGTTGTTAGCTGGCATAGTAGAAGACTTAAGTATCCTCAGCAATTTCTTTTCTTTTTCTGGTAGGCACATGGCAGCGGAGATTAAACTTACATTTCCTGGCTCCTGATGTAGCTATCTATGTACGGCCACATGACCAGGTTGCCAGCTATGGGTTGTAAGAAGTGAATGTCACTAAAAGAGGAGTGTTCTCTAGCTGTTTTTTTTTTTAATGTACTTTTTATAGCAGTTTTAGGTTCACAGCACAATAGAGGGGAAAGTACAGAGATTTCCCACATACTTCCTGCTGAAGAACATTTTTAAAAGCTTTTTTTAGCATGAAGAATTAGGTTACATAAAAGAAAATTTAATGACTAATACACTATGCCTGAGATGATGGTTTTTGGTAGTTACATATGAAAACTATAGAATCCTTCAGTTGAGGCCACATTAACATTTATTTTACTCTACTGCTGAGTTTGAAATGATAACTTTAAAATTTTGTATCCATTGTTTTTATTGATCTAACCTGGCTACATTTAAGCTGCTAATTGTTCCTATATTTACCAGATGAAGCAAAGGATGAAAAGACATTTCACTGTGTAATGTGTCATCCTCCAGGAGCTTCATTAAATTGTCTTGCCCATCAGCTACAATAAAGCTAATGCATCTACTAACATAAAGTAGCACACTGGTTTTGTTGAGGTTTATTTACTAGTCTAATGATTATTTCAGTAAAGCCAGGGCTCTAAATGACAACCACATGGAAAATTGCATTGTAATGTGTTTCCTTTTCAGTTTAGTCAGGTTCAGTTCTATAGCTAATAGAATTGGCACCTGACAAGTGTTGTGTTTGGTATCATATAAATGAAAATCATATTTATTTATAAACTGTTTGAACATATTAGTTCTAATACCATCTATCATGTTCTTTGCAAAGTATTGCTTTAAAATAGTAATAAGTATCTAGTCATTTATTGCTCGTTTGATAAATTAACTTTTGCACTTGAGAATGAATATTACAAATTGAGACTAGAAAAGGTTAGATTGTTGACTCTTCTCTGCAGACTTTGAGTTCTGTAATTGAAATGGAACTTGATACCTACAAGGGTTACTTGATTGAACTCTTGGTTGTCATGGAACTTATCAATCACTTATTATTTTTTTATGGAATTGACCATTTAAATGATAAAAAATTGTGGCTTGTTTTATCACTTTCTGTGGAATCTTTAATAAATAGATCTTAATTATGATGTACTCAAATTTAGCAAACTTTCTTTATGGTTAGTGCTTTTTATATTCTGCTCAAGCAAACTTTTTATATCCCAAAATCATGAAGTCATTTTTCTTCATTATTTCTCAAAATTTTATCACTTCACTTCTATTTATAATCTACCTTGAACTGTTTTCATGTATGATGTGAGACAAGGTCAAGTTCACATTTTTCCTTCTGGGTGGGCTTTCTCCCCCTTTTGATCTGCAGTATCACCTTGGTCACTAATCAAGAGTCCGTTATAACACAGCTACAGTGTCAACACATAATAAACGCAATGATTTCCATTTAATTAGGCAACGATGTAGTGTGGGGCAAAAGTAGGTCTACAGTTGTTTGTATGGAAAACAATGCAGTAATTAATAAATAATAACATAAGAATAAACTCTGCTTCACATGCTCAACCGTAAGGCCACTTTTGCCCCACTCTATATTTCACTCTCCATTGTGCCTTGAAATCATAACATTGGAGCCCACGTTTACCTTGCTTACTTGTTTTGACATGATGGGGATGTACAAGAAATAAGATGAAATGTCGCACTATGGCAATACAAATGGCACCGGAGATGCTGTTCAATTTTAACTGCATCCTTGTGATGTACAGTGACACCAAGCAGAAGTATGAAGTGGTGAGAGCGCTGCCTATGATCTCTTGTGACCACTCAACTCTGTTGTTGTGAGCAAATGAGTGTGGTCGTGTTCTAAGAACACTTCATGTGAATTTAAATTTTAAGTAATTTTCAAGTATCACAAAATAGCCTTTTGACTTTTTCAACTATTAAAAAGGCAAAAACCATTCTTAGCTCACAAGCTGTACAAAAACAAGCAGCAGGGCAAATCTGGCCATTTTGGACCATAGTTTGCCAACTCCTAATCTATGAGGTCATTCAGGACCATATTTATCAAAATATGTTTTGAGGAACTCTACTTCTAAAAAATCTTTCTCAAGAATAAAAAGTTAAATTATTTTAGAAAATGCCATAAGCTATATTTCCCAGTTGTAGATTTATGCTGTGTTAGTACTCTGAAAACTTCTGCAATAGAGAAACTTGTCTATTTTTGCCTAATCCAGGTGCAATGAACCTTATTAATTTCCCATAGATCTCTTATTTACACAGCACTCCTATCTGAAGCCTTAGAAACAAAGTATGGTATTTACTTTGAGAAATATTGATAAGGTCTGGTCTACTTATTTTACAAATAAGTAAAATGAAGTAACTAAGCGCTAACAATAAAAAGTTATTTTTTAGAAAAGGGCAGGCCATTCACTGGCCTTAACAACAACCAGAAACAGTTTTAAACACATTGTAATCTATTAGTAACTTCACATTAGTAATCAGCCAATAAATTTATAGCCTCCTCTGAAAGTCAGCCAATCAACAACTTCACTCCAATAAACATGCTTCTGAAAGTCAGCCTATCAACAGCTTCACTCCAGCTTCTAAAAGTTAGCCAATCAGCAAGTCTTTTTTTTATCCTTACCGGAGGAAATGCTTATTGATTTTTTAGAGAGAGGGAAAGGGAGGAGGAGAAACATCCATGTGAGAGAGAAACATCGATGGGTTGCCTCTCAGTATGTGCCCTGATCAGGGACAGAACCTGCAACCTAGGTATGTCTCGCTACTGGGAACTGAACCCACAACCCCTGGGTTTATGGGACAACACTCCAACAAACCGAGCCACACCAATCAGAGCCAATCAGCAATAATCTTCATTTAAGTAACTATACTTCAATAGCTGAAAGTTAAACATTTCTTTCAAATCATCAACCTAACGTACAATGAAGTAAGAGAAAGTTCACTGGGAAAGATGACTGTTTAAATGAATTCATTAGTCAGAAACCAATTTTCTGTTAGAATCTAGTGTGTTCTACATTTCCAGGTGAAAAGTTTGCGGGAAACCAAAGGATGGCTAGCTAAGAGTAAACCGCCAACTCACTAAGCTCAGTGGATGAGCAATAATGTGGGTATTTTGAGAAGAGATCACATCTTCATCATGCCAAAGGCATTTTGGGCACTTAGGGTAGAAACAATGACCAAAGACAACATGTTTGGCCACAGAAGTTTAATCACTGGGCCTACTCCAAAGATTCATAGGTCTTTATTAGTTTATCTATTGTTTCTCCAAATCTAAAAGTGGCTTTAGATGTCTACCCATTATTCTGACAACAAAAGTTGGGTGGGCTGCTTTACTGCTGATAATAAAATAGTTCTCATCCTCTGTCCTGGGAAAGAACTGAGTGTCCACTGACCATGGCCAAGTGCCCTACAGAATCAGCTTTAAAACCATCCCAATCTTTCAATGACAATTTTGCATCTGCAACCACGCTTCTGAAAGCCACAACATTCATCACCAAGCTGATATTTTCAGGGTGCCTTTATTGCCTTTCTCAAGTTATATTTCATTATTTATTGCATGCCTATTATGTGCTATGATGCTCTGGGCAAGTAGTTCTCAACTTTAACCACATTAGATCAGCTTGTAAGGTTTTAAAATTGTGGTGCTTAGGTCCTAGTCACAGTACTTGCTCTGTCTAGAGTGTAGCCTAAGCACTGGGTTACTTAAAAGTTCTATTGGTTCTTACCTGAAAGAAGGGTAAGCAAGGTCCTGAAGAGATAGTTGCAGACCTATATTCATAGCAGTATAATTCATAATAGCTAAACATGGAAGCAACTCAAGTGTCCATCTATGGATGAATGGATAAACAAAGTGTAGTATACACATGCAATGGAATATTATTCAGCCTTTAAAATGAATGACATTAAGACACATGTGACAGCAGGGATGAACCTTGAGGATATTAAGCTAAGTGAAATAAGCTAATTACAAAAAGATAAATACTGTATGACTCCAGTTATGTGAGGTACTTAAGAGTAGTCAACATCAAACTGAAAGTAGAATGGTGGTTTATAGTGGGTGAGTGGAGGGAGGAATAAGGAGTTATTGTTTAATTGTTATTAATAATAGAATTTCAATTTCACAAGATAAAAAGAGTTTGGAGATGGACGGTAGTGATGGCTGCGTAACAATGTGAATGTAGTTAATAACACTGAACTGCATACTTAAGATGGCTAAGATGGTAAGTTTGATGTTTGGGTATTTTACCACAATAAGAAAACTGAAAAAAATTCATTGATCATGGATATATGGTTTATCTCTGGACTCTCAATTCCATCCAGTTTTCTAATCATGTGTCCTTATGCCAGTACCAATTGTTGTGATTACATCGCTTTGTCGTAAGTTTTGAAATCAGGAAGTATGAATCGTCCAACTTTGTTCTTCTTTTTCAAGGTTCTTTAGCTATTTGGAGTCCCTTGAAATTTTATATGCATTTGAGAATTGGCTTTTCCATTTTGCTAGGGACTGCACTGAATCTGTAAATCACTTTGGGTAGGATCAGCATCTTAACAATGTTCAGTCTTCTAATCCATAGTCAAACGATGTTTTTCCATTTATTTAGGTCCTCTTTATTTTCTCCCAACAGTGTTTTGTAGTTTTCAGGGCACAAGTGTTTCACCTTCCTTGTTTAATTTATTCTTAGGTATTTTATTCTTTTGAATGCTATATGAAATTGTTTTTCTTAATTTCCTTTTTGCATTGTTCATTGGTAGTATATAGAAACACAGCTAATTTTTCTGTGTTGATCTTGTACCTTACAAATTTTCTGAATTTTTAAATGAACTTCAGTCAGTTTCTTGTGGATTATTTGAGGTTTTTTATATACAAGATCACGTCACCTGTGAATAGAGACAATCTTAATTCTTCCTGTCCAATCTGACGCCTTCTATAATATTTACTTTTCTTGCCTAATTTGCTCTGGATAGAACGTCCAGTACTATGTTGAACAGCAGTTGTAAAGCAGGCATGAGTGTCTTGTTCCTGATCTTAGAGGAAAAGCTTTCAATCATTCACCACTGAGCATGATTTTTGCTGTGGGTTTTTCATAACTATTCTTTCTCATGTTGAGGAAGTTCCCATCTCGTCTTAGTTTTCTGAGTTTTTATCATAAAGGGTGTTGAATTTTATCAAAGGTTTTGTTTTGCATGCATTGAGATGATTGTGTGGTTATTTTTCCTTCATTCTGTTAGTGTGATATATTACAGTGATTTATTTTCTTATGTTGAACCACTCTTGCATTCCTTAGACAAATCCCACTTGGTTACGATGTTTAATCGGTTAATATGCTGTTGAATTTGGATTGCTAGTATTTTGTGGAGGATTTTTGCATCTATACTGATAAAGGATATTGATGTGTAGTTTCTTTGTGATGTTTTTATATGATTTTGGTATCAAGATAATGCTAGCCTCACAGAATGGATTGGTAAATATTTCCTCCTCTTCTATTTCTTTTCTTGGAAGAGTTTGAAAGGATTGGTGTTGATTCTTATTTAAATGTTTGGTAGAATTCACCCGTGAAGCTTTCTGGCCCTGGACTTTATTTGTTGTTGGGAAAGTTTTTGTTACTAATTAAATCTCTTTACTTGTTATGGTTCTGTTCAGATTTTCTATTTCTCCTTGGTAATTTGTGTGTTTCTAGGAATTTGTCTGTGTTATCTACCTAACTTTTTGGAATACAATTGTTCATAGTATTCTCTTATAATCCTTTTTATTTTTCTAAGGTTGGTAGTAATGTCCTCACTTTCATTTCTGATTTGGATATTTCTGTCTCCATATTGTGCTAGTTTTATATGTACTTTTCATCTTAAATCAGCTAGAGCAGCTTTTCTGTGATCTGTAACTAGGAAGCTAACACAGCAAGCATCCCAGACTTGCTTTTGGTTTGGTGAAATTTTAAGGTTAGCTACTACATGAAATTTCCCTTAGATTATATTTCTGTGGAACTTTTAAAGAAAATGTTAGTCTGGAATTGCAACTGTTTACATGTCAAAATTGTTTGTTTTTGTTTTTATTTTTATTAATAAGGGTTTCCATTACTATTGTTTTTAATTATAAATTTTTATAGGGACTCCAGGTCTGAGTCAGATGGAGTAAGCACATCCCACTTTGACTCTCCACTGAATGAGGCTGTAAAACCTGGACAAAATGCATGTAGCAGTTTTTTGAGGACATGAGAGAAGGGGACAGGATTCAAAGTACGACTAATCAGTGGTGAGTAAACTATTTTACCCTTCTAGTACCCCTCAACCTGGATTTCAGGCAGCCTGCAATGAGTATGTGGGCTTGGTGTGGAGGTTCCAGAGTTTTCTAGCTCCAGCTCAAAGAGGAGGCTAGGAGTCCCCTGGTAGCCACAGGACCCCACAAGCACCAAAAGCTCTGAGGGAAGAAACTTTCCAATCAGATGAGTTGCAGTATCAAGAAGGTGAGATGATCCCCATTGCTTTATAGACTCTCACTGACCTCCCTCCACTCAGCCCTGCCATGGCAGGGGGTGGGTAGTGGTGGGGGAGTAGTTTTGGTTAGTATGGGGCAAAATGAGGTAAATAACCCCTAGCATTAAAGACAGAGGATCAAAATGGAGCCCCAGGGAATTGGTAGAGGAGAGTACTTAGAGAAGCTTTGGAAATTACCTGCTAAAATTGTTTATGAACTTCTGGTATCATTTCTGAGGCATGCATGTATGGTTCTGATCATCAACATCATAGCAGAGACTGAGAACTGAAGAGAGAGATCACTGCCCAGGGCTCAGACTAGCCACTGAGCAGCAGACATGTGAGAGGATTTGAATAAGACTTGTGAAGGCTTTGAAAATGGAACTGACACTGAAACCACAACCCACAGATGGCTGGCTGAAACTTGCAGCCTGAACCTAACCAGGTTAATTGTCTGCTAAAACAAAAATATCAGTCATGTTCACCATAGGATTTAAACAAAATCCATGCTCTCATAACAATATTCACATTGTCCAGGACACAACCCCGAATTACTCAGTATGTTAACCACCAAACAGACCTGAACTTACATGAGAAAAAGACATGTGCCATCGCCAACTTGACACTGATGTCTGAAGTAGCTGGCAAAGCACTGAAGAAGCTATTAGAAAAATGTTCCAGGAAGTAAGGGCAGACACTCTTAAAATAAATGAAAAAAAAGATACAAAGAAAAAAAAAATAAAAATTTTACAATTAAAAAATATAATAGACCTGGCCAGGTGGCTCAGTTGGTTGGAGCGTCATCCCGTACACCAAAAGGTTGTGGGTTCGATTTATGGTCAGGGCACATGCCTAGGCTGCGGTTCAATCCCTGGTGGAGGCACATACAAGAGGCAGCCAATCTGTTTCTCACATTAATGTGCCTCTCTCTCTCTTTCTTCCTCTCTCTCTAAAATCAATAAAAACATATCCTTGGGTGAGGATTTAAAAAATATATACAGTAACTAAAATTTTAAGAAATCTCACTGGGTATGTCAGTAGCAGAATTGATATAGAAAAAAAAGTTAGTTAATTAGCAGATAGATCGATAAAAATCACCGGAACTGAAAACAGAGAAAAAATATTAAAATATTTTTTGAGCCTAAGTAACCTGTGAGACAATATCAGAAGGTCTAATGCTTATGTTATCAGAGTCCCAGAGAGAAAAAGGGAAAAAAATAGCTGATACTATTCATTAAAATGGCTAATATCAAAATCCCTGAAATTAACATGTGCTGGTGAGGATGTGGAGAAACTGGAACCCTCCTGCACTGCTAGTGAGAATGAAAAATGGGGCAATCACTGTGGAAAAGTTTGGCAGTTTCTCAAAATGTTAAATATAGAATTACAATATGACTCAGCAATTCCCCTCCTATGTGTACACCCAAAAGAAAACAAGGACTCAAACAGATACTTGTACACAAATGTTCATAGCAGCATTATTCATAATAGCTAAAAATACAACCCAAGGGTTCATCAACAGAAGAACAGAGACAAAGTGTGGTATGTACATGCAAGGGAACATCATCCAGTCATGAACAAGCATGAAGTTCTCATATATGCAATAACATGGTTGAACCTTGAAAACATTATGCTAAGTGACATAAAAAGGACAAATATTGTATGATTCCACTTATATGAGATATCCAGAATAGACAAATCCACAGTGATAGGAAGAATCAGTTAGGAGGAATCAGGGGTGGGGTGGGGTGGGATGTTGCTGCTTAATGGATACAGAGTTTCTGTTTGAGATGACTAGAAGTTCTGGAAATAAATAGCAGTGATGATGTACAACATTGGGAATATACTGAATGCCCCTGAGTTGTACACTTAAAAAAGTTAAAATAGTAAATTTTATGTTATGTATATCTTACCACAACTTTAAAATGGGTTCCCCTTGGCTGAAAATTTCCCAAATTAGGCAAAACACAGAAACATACAGATTCAAGAAGTTCAGCAAATCCTAAAGAGGATAATCCCAAAGAAATCCACACACAAACACGCCACAATCAAACTGCTCAAAACTAAAGACAAAGGAAAAAAAAACTTATTATAGAGGAATAATGATTCAAATGACTGCTGACTTTTTACCAGAAATCAGAGACCCAAATGAAGTGGTACATTTTTTAAAGCGCAGAGAGGAAAAAAACCTACTTAAAATTCTATATCCAGTTTAAAATATTATTTAGGAACCAGGATGAAATAAAAACATCCTCAGATGAAGAAGAGCTAAGACTATTTGTAGTCATCACATACTCTAAAGAAATTACTAAAGAAGTTCTTCAGACAAAAGAGAAAAACACCTGAAGGAAACCTGGCACATCACGAATAAAAGATAAGCAAAAGAAATAGTGAGCTTCTGAGTACATATAATCAACTGTCCTCTCTTGAGTTCTTTAAAATATATTTAATGGTTGAAAGCAAAAATTATAATACTAATGGAATTTTTAAATGTTTGTAGATGTAATATATGTCAATTACAACATGAAACATGGAGGGTAAAGGACATATGATGGTACACTTTCTACTTTTACTTTAAGTGACAGAATATTTATTCTACAGAAAATGTTAAAAGTTAGGTATATAAATTGTACAGCAACTCTGGAAGACAGGCTGTTAGCTTCTTATAAAGTTAAACATACACTTAAAATGTGACCTAGCAATCCTTTTCCTATAAATTTACCCAAGAGAAATAAAAACTTAGGGTTGCCCTGAGTGGTATGGCTCAGTGGGTTGGGCGTTTTCTGTGGACCGACAGGTCACCAGTTCCATTCCCAGTCAGGGCACATGCCTGGGTTGCGGGCCAGGTCACCAGCTGGGTTTATGCAAAAGGCAACCAACTGATGATGTTTCTCTCCCATGTAGATGTTTCTCTCCCTCTTTTTCTCCCTCCCTATCCCTCTCTCTAAAAAATAGATAAATAAAAAATCTTAAGTGTATTTAGAAAAAAAAAAAGAAAACTTAGGGTCACCAAACAAGAAATAACTCATATGTCCTTTAATGAGTGAATGGATAAACAAACAACGAATCCATATAATGGACTACTACTCAGCAATAAAAAGGAATGAACTATTAATTTATGCAGCAGCTTAGGCATTATGCTGACTTTAAAAAGCTGGTCCCAAAGGATACACAAGATATTATTCTACTTATGTAATTCTCAAAAAGACAAAACTGTAGTAACAGAGACCATGCTAGTGGTTTCAGTATAGCAAAAATTGAAGAACTGAAAGGAGAAACAGGTGAATCAGAGTGAGATTTTACTTCACATTTCCCAGTAAGCAGTTAAACATAATCAATTAGGGCATAAAAGATTTGAAATATAAAATTCAGAAAATTGACCTAATAGATATATGTAGAACACTGTACTCAACAACTGCAGAACACACACACACGATATATATGTTTTATATATTTGTTAATTATATATATATTTTTTCAAATGCACATGAAACATTAATCAAAATTGACAATATACTCAGCCATAAAGAAAATCTCAACACATTTCAATGGTTGAAATCATGTCAGTATATTCTCTAACATACCATTCAATAAAGATATCACTACATACCCACTAGAATGGATAAAATTAAGAGACTGACCATAGCCAAGTGTTGGTGACAATTTGGAACTAAAGCTCTCACTTAATGCTGATGAAAATATAAAACAATGTAGCCCCTTTGGAAAGGATTCACAAAGTTTAGCAGTTTCAGAAAGAATTAAACAAACACCATGATACCTAGTCTTCCCACTCCTAGGTATTTCCCAAAGGAAAGTGAAGGCATGTGTCCATACGAAGCCTTGTGCACCACGTTCATAGCAGCTTACAACAACTAAAAACTGGAAACAACCTGTATTGGTTTTCTGTGCGTATAGCAAGTTACTGAAAATTTAGTACCTTAAAATAGGCATTTTATTTAAATCTATTTTTGAATAGGTAATTCACTAACATAGCTCAAAATGCTAAAGGTATGTAGAGGCATGAAGTGAAAATTCTTCCCCAGACCCCTAAGTTATCTACTTTCACTCCTCAGTGCAATCCTTGTTTAAAGAGTTCTTAAAGAGCTGTCTGTGCATATAAAAGCAAACCTGTGGGTGATGTGCATGCGCACATATGTACATTTATGTGTTTGTATGAGTACCAAGAACACGTGGAAGGACAACCAGGTTACTTTTTCATTGTGTAAAGGGGGGAAAAAAAGGAGAAATGAAGAAAATCTGTTAACTCTTTTTATTTGTTTGCATCATTTAACTGGTTGATCTAATTCTTGTTGAGAGTTCAGGCTTTTGAGAAACAGACTACCTATTTGATTACCTTTGGCAAATTTCTTATTCTTTCTGTGCCCTTATTTCCTCATTTACAAATGGAGGTACTAATGGTTTCTATGCCATAAGTCTTGGGGGAAGATTACAGCAGATAATGCAAAATACTTTAACCTAGTGCCTGTCATGTAGTAAATGGCTAGTAAATGTTAGCTATAAAAAATAACCACCTTAAACTCATTTTTAGAAAACAGGAATGATTCAAACGGACTAAGCATCCAAATGAAGAAGCTGGAAAGAAGACAACAAAATAAACTTAGAGAAACATGAAAGAGACACTTCAGATCAAGAGTGTTGTAAGCTTGTACTTTAAACTCTCCTCCTACCCTCCACATATGAATCACAGATCCAATAAACAAGAAGACAGAATCATGCTTGAGGACAAAAAAAAAAAAGCATTTCTCTGGGTCAGAAATAGAAGGCAACAAATGAGTAAGACGTGGCTAAAACAACAGCTCTGCAGATGTCTAGGTCTAGGAAGTAGCCAGAAGCCACTGGGAGTTCTTCCTCCTCTGCTGTGAGAAAGCACTCCACCTGTGGCACGGTGGCCGTGATCGCTGCCACAGGTTGCTGCTTACAGCAACCTGTATAACACTGTTATTGGTGGGGTTAGCAGAGAAAACTGCACACTGCCTGCTGCCTCAGATACTGGGCCAACCGCAGCCCGAAAGCACTTTGGGGTAGGAATTTCTAGCCACAGAGGTTTTGGACCAGGGTTCTGGGTGGCCAGAGGAGGGAAACCACAGAACTACCAGACTTGGGGGGGGTGAGCACAGAAAGACGCGAGAGAGAAAACAATCTCCCACAGAAAAGAAATCTGCAGATGAGAAGCCCAAACCAATGTGATGAAAGTTAACATGAAGAAAAACAGCCAAGAACAGAATTCACTGAAAATAAGTAGAAAATCTGGAAAAATATTTTTAATATCTTCTTAAATGGACCCCTAACCCAGAAAGAAAGAGGGAAACCTTGGGAGAAAAATGTACTGATGGCATGAAGGAACCCCGAGAGTCCCTTTGAGCCCTGAAGATGACTTCTGTTTTGAGTAAATTTATTGATCTACATGAACCTGAGCATCAGTTTTTAGTCTTGTCCCTGAAGACGGAAAACAAAGCTCATGCTAATGGGAGACTGTCCAAAAAAGCTGAAACCACAAAGGTCTACTCCTTAGTGTAAGGGTAACCTTGAAATACTGTACAACTCTCTCAATGACAGGGACTGCAAGAAAAATTACCTGTCTCAAACGGTGGCATGTTCAGGTTAGGGAGGGTTTCCATGAGAATCTGTATTCACGAGCTGGCCTTGAGGCGGGTTTGTGGCCTGAATGTATATTATTTCGGGAGTCCACAAAACCTCACATTATGAATTAAAAGTGGTATTGGTCTAATAGAGCTTCCAGATGCTTGACACAATCTAACCTTCTTTGAAGGAAACTTCCTTCATTTTAGGCCTCTAAAAATTACTAAACATCAGAGAAATAAGACTCCATAGTGAGAACAAGCAGAAAAAACAGACAGCAGAATCGGGCCTGAAAAACTTGACATTGGACTCCCGGCCAAGATGGAGGCATAGGTATACACACTGTGCCTCCTCCCACAACCAAAATAAGGACAACAACCAATTTAAAAACAAAAAACAACCAGAAATGACAGGAAATTGAACTGTATGGAAGTCCGACAACCAAGGAGTTAAAGAAGAAACATTCACCCAGACCGGTAGGAGGGGTGGAGATGGGCAGCTGGGCGGAGAGGACTCGCAGGAAGGCGGCGGCTGGCGGAGCGGGGTGGGCAAGGCAGCAGCTGGCGGACTGGGCGAGGTGGCGGAATGTGGACTGGGCAGTCCCACAGTTGTGTGCGGATAAACCCGGAGGAACAACTGGGGAGTGAGACAGACCACCAACCCAAGGTCCCAGTGAGAGGAAATAAAGCCTCAAACTTCTGATTGAAAACACCTGTGGGGGTTGCGGCGGCCGCAGAAGAAACTCCCAGCCTCACAGCAGAGTTGTTTGGAGAGACCCACAGGGTTCTAGAACTACACAAGTCCACCCACCCAGGAATCAGCACCAGAAAGGCCCAATCTGCTTGTGGATAGCGGGTGAAGTGACTGAAAACCAGCAGAGAGCAGAGGAAGTGGCACTGCTCCCTCTTCGACCCCTCCCCCACAAACAGCGTCACAACACAGCAACGTGGGTTGCCCCGCCCTGGTGAACACCTAAGGCTCCGCCCCTTACTATGTAACGGGTGCACCGAGACAAAAAAAAAAAAAATGGCCCAAATAAAAGAACATATCAAATCTCCAGAAAAAAATACAACTAAGCAACGAAGAGATAGCCAACCTGTAAGATGCACAATTTAAAACACTGGTAATCAAGATGCTCACAGAATTGTTTGAATATGGTCGCAAATTAGATGAAAAAATGAAGGCTATGCTAAGTGAAATGAAGGAAAATGCACAGGGAACCAACAGTGATGGGAAGGAAACCAGGACTCATATCAACAGTGAGGACCAGAAGGAAGAAAGAAACATTCAACCAGAACAGAATGAGGAAACAAGAATTCAAAAAAATGAAGAGAGGCTCAGGAACCTCCAGGACATCTTTAAATGTTCCAACATCCAAATCATAGGGGTGCCAGAAGGAGAAGAGGAAGAGAAAGAAATTGAAAACTTATTTGAACAAATAATGAAGGAGAACTTCCCCAATCTGACAAAGGAAATAGAATTCCAGGAAGTCCAGGAAGCTCAGAGAGTCCCAAAGAAGTTGGATCCAAGGAGGAACATACCAAGACACATCATAATTACATTAGCCAAGATTAAAGATTAGGAGAGAATCTTAAACACAACAAGAGAAAAGAAGATAGTTACCTACAAAGGAGTACCCATAAGACTGTCAGCTGATTTCTCGAAAGAAACCTTATAGGCAAGAAGGGGCTAGAAAGAAGTATTCGAAGTCATGAAAGGCAAGGACCTACATCCAAGATTACTCTATCCAGCAAACCTATCATTTAGAATGGAAGGGCAGATAAAGTGTTTCCCAGATAAGGTCAAGTTAAAGGAGTTCATCATCACCAAGACCTTATTATATGAAATGTTAAAGGGACTTACCTAAGAAAAAAGGTGATCAAAATTATGAACAGTAAAATGACAACAAACTCACAACTATCAACACCTGAACCTAAAAACAAACAAACAAACAAACAACTAAGTGAACAACTAGAACAGGAACAGAATCACAGAAATGGAAATCACATGGAGAGTTATCGGGGGG
>VMDR010025139.1:0-14645 GCA_007922815.1 Macrotus californicus | reverse complement strand
AAATCTAAATATTTAGTATCTCTTACATTGACAAAACTAACATGCTAGTTCCTAAAGAATTTACTTAGTCTCTATCATTTTTCCTATTTCACTTTTACGATTTATAACAGAGAAGGATTTAGAAACATGATATCCCTAAATTGAATATAAGGATTAACAGCATTTGCAATATAAGGAAGTGCCTAGCACCAAAGCGAGTCTTTCCCTGAGGGAGGACCAGTTAGACATGGACTCTTGTTCTGCCATCGGACTCCCGTAGGCATTCAGTATGACACACGAATTACGTGATTCTGTAAGTGATTAAAGGATGCTGCACAATTCTTTTCTACTTCGCCTATTATGAGAACCAATAGAATAAAAATAACTGAGATGTTGGTCTTTACACTGCTTACATGACCTTTATCTTTTCTCTTTTGCTTTAATATTTACTTGTATCATCTTTGGTGTTATATAATAAATTAAAACAGCATTAAGATAAATTCATATTCCTAATCAAAATAGCATTGTAAATTCACAATTTTAGACACTCCAAATGTTACCACTCCAAATGTTACGAACGTGTAACAATGATAGATTTAAAAAACAGAAAAAAATTATAAATACAGATCTTATTAAAAGAAAAATAAGAGACACTTTCATGGACCAGAAGAGGAATATGAATTCATGCTGAAAAGACAGGCTGACATTGAGAGACAGTGGTCTGGGGGCCTTGGGGGCACCAGGTCTGGACACCTGACAGTGAGTACTGAGGACTTTGATGCCTGTGGGATCGTAAGGACTAAAATTGCCTAATGTAAGGCTGAGGGATAGAAGACTAGAGACTGGCTTACCTCCTAAAATCAGAGGCTGGGATGAGTTGACCTCCCCTGTAAAGGAAGCTGAAATAAAACCATTTTCTCGGGCTACGGGTTCTATAAAGCTCTGTGCACTGGGAGACAGGAGGGAGAAGTATCACCTCGGCAGTAGTCTAGCCAAGCTGTTTACGATCTTAGGGATTGGAGCTATAATATGTTCAATATTTCCCAGCATAGAGACCCTGAATATCCAGTAGTAGGCCTGAATCTGAATTCTCAGTCCCGAGGAAAAGGGTGGAAGCAACCACAAAAAATGGTAGACAGAGCTAGTTGGCTTTCCAAAGAGAAGAAAAATTAATACTGCTACTCAAGATAAACCTTCAAGTAAAAATTTCACGTGTAAGAGAAATAGAAATGCCAATGACATCAGCAAGTTGGAGATGAGTTTACCTAAGGACAGAAACGATACAGCAGTCTGAACATTAGTATAAGATTAGTATGCTGGGGATGCCCAAAGTGACAAAAAAGGAAGAATACCACCTCCCTTAAATACTAACCAAAATCAACTAAGTGGAGAATTAGTATTTTAAAAGACAATTCTAATGATCAAAAACACAGTACAGAGAGAACAGTAGATTTAAAAATGTAAAAGAGCCGTTGAGAGAGATGAAAGATAAAATATTTCCAACAGGAGCTCCATCAAAAGAGGGAATGCAAGAGAAGCAATGTTCAAAGGAAAATGGCAAAAAATATTGTCCAGATTAAAGAAATACTTGATTTTTCAGATTTAAAGTGCACACACAGCACTGAATTAAATAAGTAAATAAATAATAAATAAATCCAGAGTTAGAAATTGAAGTATTTTACACATCAACTATAAAAAGAAAAAATATATATAAGCTACCATAGAGAGGAAATGACAGAAGGAAAGTGGGTTTCCATCACCAGCAATAGCTGTTTAAAAGTGATGGGGTAGGAGGATTCTGGGAAGATTGTAGATCAGGGTGGACCATAAACCTGTCTTCCCACCCAGACAACAACTGCACTGGCAGAATTTGTCTATTCAACCATTTGGAAGCCTGAAGTCTGTTGAAGGCTTGTAACTTGTGAGGAAATCCTTCCTACTCTCGGTGGGGATGGAAAATAGAACAGCCTCTGTAGAAAACAGAACAGTGGTTTCAGAGAAAAATTAAAAATAGAATTAGCTTGTGATATCTAGCAGTTCCACTTCTGAATATGTACTCAAAAGAATTAAGGAAAGGTCTCAAGGAGACATTGTACATCTATGTGCATAGCAGCATTATTTATAATATCTAAAGTGTGGAAACAATCTAAGTGTCCATTGGTGGATAAACAAAATGTGGTATACACACACAATGGATTGCTATTCAGCCTTTAAAAGGAAATTCTGACATGTGTCACAATATAGATGAAACTTGACAACATTTTATTAAATTAAATAAGCCAGTCACAGAAAGACAGATACTGTATGATTCCATTTTCATGCAGACTTAGAGTAGTCAAATTCACAGGGACAGAAAGTAGAGTGGGAGTTGCCAGGGGCTAGGGGAAGGGGGAAATTGGGAGTTGTTATTTAATGGGTACAGAGTTTCAGTTTTGTTTAACCTACCTTCTTTTTATTTAAACAACACGCACACACAAATGGTTATCATTTGTCACAGTCAGCATCCGGTTTGATTTGACAACAACACATTTTGCCAATTTTTGTGGTTACGATTGTTCTCTGCATTTCGATCCCTCCCTCTGTGATTCTACAAGCACACTAGTGAGTGCACTGCTGCAAGCTCTAGGAGGGGAAGACACACAGAAGTAACAACTCTGTGCTTTAAGCTGTGTACTCTATCCCACGCTTCTCATTTCCATGCCAACAGGATCCAGGTCATGGAGCCAAAGAGGGCATCAGGACCAAAGGAAAGCAGAAGAGGACACCAGAGAGAAACCATGATGACTTTGTTTGTGTATTTGCAAGACAGGAGAGCTTCCTCTTTCCCTCCAAGGAAATTAATAGCACTTACTGAAATGACCACTTATTTGTCTTAATTCATATGTTGGTTAATATTGACCATCAACATTAACTGTATGTGTCTCATCTTCTAAATCAGATCATACACCCTTTGGGGAATAGCATTTTATTAATCTTAGATCTCTAGCAATTACAGTAGTGCTGGCACATAATGAACACAGTCATGTGTGCTGAATAAATTAAGTGCTACAGATGAGAATGGATTTTCTGTATAGAATTAAATTAAGAAGTCTGCTCAAGGAATTTAGTGACAGAAGCCTATCAAGACACCAAGGACAATGCCCACCACTCACCTCAGAGTCAATGCCCTTTCCACAGCATCACATCATCTAAATGCACAACAGACATACTTAGGTGCCTTCTTGGTAGTCTGTGTTAACACCAGCCAGGCTTGCACAAGCTTTGTCTACAGCCTCTGCTGATTAGAGAGCACCACAACAATGACCTGTTGTCTCTAATATCTACCAATAGTGACAGGTTAAAAAGCAGTTTAATGAAACAGGCACACTGTCA
This sequence comes from Macrotus californicus, assembly GCA_007922815.1. NCBI lineage: Eukaryota > Metazoa > Chordata > Mammalia > Chiroptera > Phyllostomidae > Macrotus > Macrotus californicus. Next base: position 11,294 of record VMDR010025139.1, on the reverse strand, counting down.
CCATGATCCTTAGGTGGACTCCTTTTGCATGTCATTGTTTTAATCTCTAAAGGAAACATTCCCCCCCTTCTAAGGCTCTCCCTTCTTGAAATACTGCAATCCCAAATATGGACCCTAAGAGATGACTTTTGACTTGCCATTATAAGAGTATTTATTTATTTCAGCCCTGACTGGTGTGGCTCAGTGGATTGAGTGATGGCCTATGAACCAAAGGGTCGCTGTTTCGGAGTCTAGTCAGGGCACATGCCTGGGTTGTGGGCCAGGTCCCCCAGTAGTGGGTGCGCGAGAGGCAACCACACATTGATGTTTCTCTCCTTCTACCCTTCCCCTCTCTAAAAATAAATAAATAAAATCTTTAAAAAATTTTTGTTAAGCATTTATTTATTTTATACTACAGGCCACTCCTTTTTAGTTTCTGTGTTACAAATGTAATAATCTTGGGTGCACCAAGGTGAGAGGCAATAATTGCCCTCCTCCTAATCATATTCCTTGCCTATTTTATAAACTTTTCCAGTGTAGTATAAGGATCTTTAAAAAAGACTAACAATCAGTTGGCAACTACTTTATAAGTTATGAATAAGATTGGGCTAAGTTATGAATGATATTAGGTTGGCCAAAAAGTCTGTTTAGTTTTTTCTGTAAAATAAAAGACATTTTTCATTTTCACCAGCAACTTTATTGATTTGGATATTTTGAATATGTTGGCTATCTCCTGCTATTGACTTCTAGTGGGTAGAGGCCAGGGTGCTGCTAAACATCTTCCAATGCATAAGACAGCCCCACAGCAAAGAATTATTTGGCCAAAATGTCAATAGTACCAAGAAACGTCACAAACTACTTTTGACACATTTGATCAGTCATAGCACCTTCTCCACACACCGCACAAATCTCTTTTTTTTTTTGCATTTCAGTTGTGTTTTTATCTTTCTTGAAATAATAAAGCATAATATGACAAAAATGTTGTGTATATTCTTCTATCTTCAATATTAAAATGGCTGCACAAAAACTCACCAATTCTGATAAGATTTTTTAAATGCATGCTGATATGACAGCTGTCACACACAATCTAACAAAATTGTTTTGAATGAAGTTAAAGACAACCAAACACTACTAGAGCCATCTTATGGAAAAAACTAAACAAACTTTTTGGCCAACAAAATATAAAAATTGCCTACTTATTTTCTCTGGGTAGCTTAGACTTTTTTTCCATTAGAAAGGATCTATAGATTCACTGATCAGAACATATCTTTCTCCCTTTCGGTCTTATCTTTTAAAGGCTTATGAATTTTTACGTTATATTTATTGCCCAATAGACTGGAAAGACAGGAGAAAAGTGGCGGCAAGAACAGCTGAAAGGAATTGTTGATTATGATTGACAAAGAGCTTCAGTGTGTGAGAGAGAAACAAAGAGACCTCTGTGTTGGTGGGAAGCATGTGACCAGCTGCCCCAGGTCGGCAGAGCAGTTCCATTTGTTGGTCTACTTTTCTGGATTTTCTTCAAGATTCTGACTGAACCTGGTCTTTTCCACACCCCTTCCCACTTTTCCCCAGTCACTGAGGGACTCCTGTGAAGAGCAGTATGGCTTCCTCCATCCTCTAGATCTTTCCCTCACTTTTCTAAAACAATAGTCTCCATATATTTTTTTTAAAGATTTTATTTATTTATTTTTAGACAGAGGGGAAGGGAGGGAGAAAGAGAGGGAGAGAAACATCAATGTGTGGTTGCCTCTCACTTGGCCCCCACTGGGGACCTAGCCTGCAACCCAGGCATGTGCCCTGACTGGGAATCAAACTGGTGACCCTCTGGTTCGCAGCCCGCGCTCAATCCACTGAGCTACACCAGCCAGGGCTCCAAATATTTTTGATCATGGATTTAATCAGTAAAACATATGGTCCCATTTATAAATTATATTCGTGTACTACTTCTGTTGGTACTTTGTCTAACATATTATGTACCTTATAATACATGCACAAATAGTAATTAAAAATGATGCAAAACAAATAGAATTTTTCTTAATATTTCACTCTGCATCCTAATGCATCATCTTGTACACGGCCTCAGGTATTTGCACCCTATTCTGGAGGCTCCTGACTAAAAGACAGATATGAGGTGACCAAAGAAAAGTACAGTCCTATCTAAGGAGCTGTCCCCTCCTTTTGACATCACCGGGGAATGTGACAACTCAGGTAGCTTGCCCATGTTTCTGGATACTCCTGGGAAGACCACGAAAGAGAAATCACAGGCAAGGGTCCAACCAAGGGTTCTGGAGACCCGCAGTCTAGTCTCAGCCGTATCGTTAACCAGCTCTGTGACTCAGAAAATCATTTAAACCCTCTTAGTTTAAGGTGGCTGGTAAAAATAACTTTCCTGCCCATTTCTTCTAATTGCTGTAAATATCAATCAAGGTAATAAAATGACAATTTCCTGCATATTTCTTCTAATTTTATAAACATCAAACAAGGCAATAGATTGACAGTCATTTTGTAAAGGACAACATGGAATAGAAATATAAAGCAATGCTACTATTTTTGAAGACCCCGGTTGATAGTTATCCCCTACTCCAATGTTTGCTGCATCAGCAAAGCTAATTCAACACAGGCTCACCTCCCTTTTGCTCTCCCCAACCATATAAATCGTGAAAATCCAAGTCTTTTATTTTAGATTTTAGCAAATAATTTTCCAACTCTTCTTTGAAAGGTTTTAGGGACATAATAGGTGAGAAGAAGGGAACAATTTTAAAGTTGAAGAAACCTACAAGGTCATGTTAGCTATGAGACTATTTTATGCAGGGAGATACTGAAGCTCATAAAGCTTAGAGACCTAAACAATCTTCCCAGGATCACACAGCTGGGAAAGGAGCCACGTTAGGACCTGTGCTCCTACTTTGGAATCCAGTATTTTTCCCATAAAGCTGCTACAACTCCTTCCCTTCTTTCAATGCTGATGTGCAGGGCTGACTGACACCATCACAGTTTACCAGTAAGCAATTTATTCCTCAGCAGCTGTGGGTTTCCATCAGGAGCAAGTCATGTACTGATGAACCCGGTCTATGTCTGTTCTCTATCACGAAAGATTCTCTCCCTTTTCCTCTCTTTAAGTCTTGCAAGTCAATCTGTCCCCATCCCCAAACCATCTCTCCAATTCTTTCTTTTATTTGATTCCTCCTCTGATTGCTTGTTAGCTGTCAGTGATATTTTTCTTGTCAGGAAAGGACTGTAGGTTAGATGGCCAGAAGTGATCATTTAAATTGTCATGGAAGGTGTCTTTCCCTTTCAAAGGACTGTGGGCTGTTGTGTGAGACACTGAAGGTAAAATAATGTTCTCACAGAGAGTAAAAACATGAAGGTAAAAAAAAAGTTCTCACAGAAGTCTCACACCAGAAGCAGGCAGGAATATCTGAGAGGAGAATTTGGAAAAGGTTGGTAGAGAGGACAGGAGCAGAGGCTGGTTAGGTAGATGGGGTGCCCTCCACAGGCTGTTTCCTCTCCAGGGTTCATTTCTCCAGTCAGGAGGGCCTTGCTGTTTCTCCTTCTCTCCTTTTCTGCCTTAAATTCCAATCCACCCAACCTACCCACCAAACAGTCTCTGATTTAATGTGAAATTGTGCCTATGTTACATTTTCTTTTTTTAAATTTATTATTATTTTTTCAATGACAGTTGACATTCAGTGTTATTTTATATTAGTTTCAGGTGTACAGCATAGTGTTCAGACAACTATAAACTTTATGAAGTGAGCCCCTCCACCTCAGATAATTCTAGTACGTGCCCTGGCACCATACAAAGTGACATTTTCAATGGGCCCCCTTTTCAATGGTTGTTTCTACATATTTAATGGACAAATAGTCTCTATGAGTAAGATATATTAAATCTCAGGATCCATGTTTCCAATAGGATGAAAATAAATAAGTGAATTCATTTAATAAATTGTCTTTAAATGGAGCTTTTGCTTAAGTTGTCACTATAAGATGAAGCACCCAGAAATCCAAAGCAAAGAGCTGGCAAGAATGTTTTTGTGATATCCGTTCATTTTGGAATTGTTCTCACAAAATGTCCATTTGGTATATAGTAGAGTCAGAGAGCAAATAACCAGATCACCAATGCAACTTTTGAAAACAAAGAAAATTGTATACATACTGCACCCAATATTTCTTTTAGGATTTGTCTGGCCATTTAAGTATTCATGTGACTCTGGCTTGTGCATGAAGAAAGCCCAGCATTTTTTAGTTTGTTTTTCCCACTACCTGAGTGTTATATAGTATGTTTGAAATCAAAGTACCAGCAAGGCCCCTGGCACAGAGCAGGCCTCCTCAAATGATTACTAAGTGTAACTGACTAGTATTTAGAACCAGGAAAACCACAGTCAAAAAGATGAAATGTTTTTCTTTGTCTAAATGTTAATATTAAGCAGAATATAAGCTCAAACTTTCAAAAAAAGGAATTGGAAAATTATGAGTTAGAGGAGGGGAGATAGGACAGCAGACATCAGACTCTTGAGAAAGGCTAGTGTTTCTTGGAGTATGTCGTAGGAGTCCTATGACAAGAGGTTTGTTAAGTAATCACTAAGAGGAAGTGAACCTTGACCACAAAAGATATAGGAGGAAGACTAGGAGTAGACTAGGAGGTGCCTGTAGGAATCTCAAACTGCCCACCTGTCATCTTCTCTTCCTTCACTCCCATCCCAGCCCCCAAAGAGTGGCTCAAAGTGCAGCGAGGGTACAGGCTAACTTCTTGCCAGGCTCATCTCACTGGAGTTCACTGGATGAGGAGAAGGAAAGGCTGGCTCCTTTCTTCTTCACCACTCACTCCTCCACCCATGTCAGAAATGAAAAATATTTGATTGGCAAAAACAATCTTTCTGACTACTAAACTCTGGTAGGGCATACAGTATGGTCCAAATACTTCTGCTGGTATTTGTTAGGGAAGTGTTTTGCTCTGAAGCTGCACTTGTCCTTACGTGTGCCTCTGAGTACACATTAATGTGTATGTGTGCATGTGTGTGCATGTGTGTGTATATTGGTAGGGAGGCGATCAGCTTTAACCTTAAGCTAGACTCATCATACTAATGAGAATTCTTAACATTTTAGGGTAACTAGGTTCACAATGAAGCATTTTTCAGTATAAATGACAATTGACAAAATTTCTAAGGTAATATATTTGAACACAGGTAAAACAATCAACTGTTAGGCAGGTTAGATAGCAAACCAAGGCCAAGAGGGGGAGGGAGACATGTCTCACTCATTAACTCAGCAGTCCTGAGCCTGGTCAGATAAGACTGCCAGGTGTTCCAAAAATCACAAGAAAAACCATGATAGCGCAGGAGGAAGGGAGCCCTTGAAATTCTGTGTGTATCATTTCCACTGTCTGGGAAAGAAAGCCTTTGAAACTGTGTATTTAATCCCAAGGTCGGGAGTAGGGGAAGAGGATGGAGAACCTAGAAGATGTCTACAAGCATAAAACCCCTAAAACCCCATTAGGTGGGGCACTCAGCTTTGTGCTCAAGTACATTTCATAAATAAACTTACTATCTCATTTCTACTACACATGTTGTCTCTCAGCTGGGTTCCTCTCTGGCGAGTGAGACAAGAACTGAGAAAGGGGAACCCCATAACTCAGGTCTCCCCAGTAACACAACCAACCAACCGACCACAGCAAAAATTTGCCCAGAAGCTTGAAACTCACCTTCAGGGCTCCTTTAACATAAAAATATTCCACAGTATAATTGTTTTTATATTGACACAAATTTGTTTGACAGCAGACCTACCAGACACTTCTGCCTGTCTTGATAAAGTGCTTTTTTTTCTGTTGTTTTACCATCTCAAGATCTTTACTCCTTCCTTCAAAGATCCTCAGGAGGCTTATTGGGCTAGTTTGAGAGTTCCATTAACTAGAGCTTAGGTAAGAGCTCAAAGGTTTAGGAGATTTGCAAAACCTCCATAAGTATCCTCCAGATATTCAGTTGCCTCAAGTTCATTTAAGCATTGGAAGAGTTGGATGGGAGCAAAGATAAAAGGTCTAGAGCTGCTCTGGCCAACACAATAGCCACAGGTGGCCGTGAGCACTTCAAATACAGACAGCACAGCTAAGGAATTTTAAGTATGTTTGGAACAACTTGGGTATATAAGTATACTTTTTCAACTTTAATTTTATGAACTCTAAGTACAGATTAAGGATTTCTGATGAAAATTTAGTATCTGAATTATGATGTGCTCTGAGCATAAAACACTTACCAGGTTCTTAACATGTCACATGACAAAACAATCTCATTGATATATATTTGTATTGATTACATGTGTAAATGATATTTATGGATACATTGGGTTGAATAAAATATATTGTTAAAATTAATTTCATCTCTTTCTTTTTACTTTTGCAAATGTGAAAGATTAAACATTACAGCTTACATTGTATCTTCACTTGATAGAGGTGGTCCAAAGGGCAGTTTTGACTCAAATCAATTTATTGTAGTTCACCCACCTGTCTAATCATACCTTTGCCAGTAAACTTTAAGACTTCTTTGTCAAGTATGCTTTTTGTTTTCAAATAGAATTACTGAAATATTCAAAAGGAAATTGAGGTCAGGAAAAAAGAGAAGCCAAGAGACAAAAGGCTATCTCACCAGTTAGCTTCCTCCATGAACAAGCAAATGCAATTGCTTCTTACTGCAGTCTCAGAAATTTGTAAGTTCTAATTTTTGAGTGAGACATTATCTATCTGTCTATCTATCTATCTATCCATCCATTTATCTAACTATATACCTAGCCACTGATAGAAACACAGAAAGTTTTAAAGATATGGAATTTACAACAAAGCTGGAAAGGAAACTTTACAGTTTTCCATCACACTGTATGGGAAAAATTGGAAATGGGAAAGGGATGCTTCAAGAATAAATTTTCATGGCATTGTCAATGGGACTTTGAACTTACAGGCAACACATTTTTAATGATATAGTAATAATAGGATGTCAAGGGTTAGGGGTGGGAGAGTGGGGGTCAGGGAGAGAATACCATTCCAAGACAGAGATTTGTCTCTGGATATTTTCACTTTTTAAAAGAAGGCTTAGCAGAGCTCCAAGATGAACTACTTTTTCATCTCTAAAACCTGACCCACGATATCTCTAGTAGCAACTCTGCCAATCACTACTGGACATGGTGCCTGTGAGTTCTAGCACCTTGGATGCCCCGAGCTCCACTGCTCCTCATGTGGCATTCCCAAACACACATCAATCTATAATGCTTAATCTAATTGATAGTTTCATTATCCACTCCAATGTGATGTAGAAACATGAATCAACTTCAAGTTATCATTCTTCCTTACCTCCTCAGCACCCAATTAATCAGTCATCATGTCCAGAATCTCTCAGTTTTACCCTTTCTTTTCATCCTCCTTCATCATCTCTATACTAGACCCAATTGCCACATAACTTCATCTCTCCCAGTCTTCAGTATTATCCATACTTGGGAATCCATACTTAAAAACTTTCAAAAGCTATGTATCTAGTTTAAATCATACTACATCATCCCCCATTTAAAATATATTCATAACTACATATCAGCTACAGAATTCAAGTTCTTATGTTTGGCCCATAAGGCCTTTAGTGCCTGGCACCTACTCACCAACCTCTACAGCTTCCTTACTTGCTACTTCTTAATTCACACTCTGTGATTAAATAATACCAGCTGTTTATATAGACTCTATGGTATTTTATGACTTTCTGCCTTTGTTTATACTCATCCCTCCATCTGGAACACCTTTCCCACTTCTTCTAACATAGCCTGTCTTTTAAGACCCAATTTAGTTATAATCTCTCATAGGAAGTCTTCCCTGAACTTACAGGCTGGGCTCTGGGAAACTCTATTCTGTATCCCCATAGCATAGGTGGAAAATTTCTAGTTCAGTGCTTAACATGTTTCTTGAAATTATTAAAAGTATTGCTCAATGCCTATCTCTTCTGCTAGCCTCTATAAGATTCACTAAAGCAGGAACCAGAATTTACTCGTCTTTGCAATCTCATTGCTACTATGAGCTGACTTTTGTTGAATACTTGTTGGAATGAATTCATCAAGGAGAAGTGTCTACAGGGATGGGCTATGCAGGCCAGTGTAAAGTCAGAGTTTAGACTCTTGTCCTCTTGCTATTGACCAGGGGACAGAAACTGAAACAAAGCAACAAAATAACATAGTAGCAGAAGGAGAGGGAGAGGAGGAGGAGGAGGAGGAGGAGAGAGAGAGAGAGAGAGAGAGAGGAGAAAGTGACCATAAACTGTTGACAGAAAAAATCCTCCAGGGAGGGATTTACATAATCAGTGAAAATACGGGGAGACCCACACTGTCGGGTTGAAATCTGGGCTCTTCACTCTTCTACTATCTCTTAGGGGGCATGTGGGCTTGTTAGAATATTTTCCATTTCTGGACATTTAATTCTAGCCTTAAAAATTGCTTTATCAGATTTTACCTTTATAAAAACAACTGTGAGTTTAGGAGTACAATTTTCCAGAGTTCAAACAAATCTCATTAAGTTCATATGTTCAAGATCTGGTAGATTTAGGGGTCAGCCCTTAGGAAGCCAACACATCAACTCTCAAGATAAAGAACCGACAGTGTTGAAAGCAAATGACTTACCCAATGCCTAGTTTAAAGAAAGTTTTCTGATGACATTCCCATTGTCAACCAATGCCTAGTGGCCTGCAGTGTGCTAGCTGTCCATTTTCTATTCAGGAAGATCAGTGGAACCTGGAGGATTGAATTGGCAGTCTTAACTTCTGGCTGAGCACCAAAGACTTCACCTACGTGAGTGGCTAATGGTGAAGTTGGCTTTCTTTTAAGTTCAGTTACACATGCTAGGCAGTGTGTGCTTCAGAAGTCTAGGGATTGTGACTAACATTTCATCTCATCACTTTATTGAGATACCACTTTTAATGTTATCTAAGTGATTGAAACTCAACAAATCCCCCTAATGAAGAACTCCTGTCCAGAGGGCCACTAGTGGAGAGGGGGTTTCCCTCATGAGCCTCTGCTCCCATGTTTGCATTTGGCTTTATTATAGTGGCAAACTAATCACCCTAAGAAGAGGTGACCCTGTGGCTTGAGATTTTCCAAGCCAGCTGTGCAGATGAATGTGCAGATTAACAACAGGAAAGTATATCTGAAAAGCTTTCAAGTCCAGTTGAACTTGAGTAGGTTTCACATGCACTACTTGAGCCTAAGGGTTATGAGAGAGTCTGTGTTTTTGAACTGTGGTGCCTGCCTAGAAGTCTGAGGTCAGCACTTCTGGCCCCAGGAAAGTAGAGCTTTAGGTGGAATAGCAGGAAGAGGTAGGCAGAGTAGCAGGGACAGGAGACAGAGCAGTGAGGTCAAGACTAATAGGAGAGTAGCGGAAGGGAGGTGATGATCTGGGAAGAGAGGCAAGTCTGACAACCCTGCATTATGTTGTCAAATGTTAAACCAAGTGAGTTTTACTCTCATTTAGACTGTGGGAAAGGGCGATTATGACTGAGCCTGGTTTCCCACATCATTCTTTAGTGATCATACCTCTCCAAATGGTAAGCAGATGAGAGATTACACAGGCAGTTGAGCCTAGATGCAAAGGGAATGATAAAGGTAAAATACTAAGTGTTGCCCTGGTACAACACAACTGCATACCTGTAGCAATGAAACTTTCCTCGCAAACATCCTCTTTATACCATGCCATGAATTACAAGAGAGTTGCTAACAACTTCTTGTGTTACCAGATATTTGTTCTTATACATGACATCCCAAGTGTGAATGGCAGAAGTGCATACTTGTGTGCCAAATGCCTAATGCATGAAGCAGCCAGCTGTTGGTACTGGCCAGCTGCTGACTTACAAGGGTTCTGCCAGGAAATAAACACCTTGTATAGAACACAATGTGGCCTCTGCTGAGCCCCAAGTGGACTGGTGCTGGCAGAATCTCCAAAGGAAAATTTCAGCTGCCAAATTCCCTTCTATCCAAACAGAAAACCTCTACTACTTGGTCAAAACTGATGGCTATGGGCAATGACAAGGACATATCGTCTGACATTTCTAGAGAGTTGTTAGGTACCCTGTGGCTGTCCTCACATCCCGCTTGATCTCTATGATAGCTCTCTGGCATTGACGTCAGTGTTGCCACTTTGACCTCAACTCTAGCACCTTCTCCCTTTGCTCACCCACGCTAGCTAAACTGGCCTTCTTTTCCCAGCCCTGAGCCTTTGCAATTACCTCCTGTCTCAAAAACCTCCTCCTGTTTTTTGCAGGGCTAACTCCCTGGGTCCAGTGCTACTTGAACACTACAACCTCAGAAAGGCTTTCTCTGACCATCTCCTCAACCCGGTCCTCTAATCCACTCCCCTCCTTCCCTACATGTTCTATCATCTGATCTGTCTTATTTTTCTGCAAGCAATTTTAACTATCTTAAAATTATATTAATCCTTATTTGGTTGTTTTGATATTGTCGTCTGTGTCTGCAACTCAAATATAAGATTAATGTAAGCGTGAGATTTTTCTCTCTTTATTGATTTCTAGTGTTGAGACAGTGCTTTATACATGGTAGGGAAGCAATAAATATCTGTGAACCAGATAAATGAGTGAATGATTGGAAGAAAATGCATAGTGAACTGATTCTCTCCACATCAGTCCATTAAGCAAAAGGGGAGGTGTGACTCAGACCAGGTCTTTGGATTTCAAATGCTATGCTATTTCTCGTACACAAACTTGCCTCTGTTGCGAAACTTGCATTTGGCTTCAGTGTTCATCGAGGAAGAAATAAACTAATCTAGACAGGAATCCTAAGGCCACTGTCATTACCCTCATGATTTGGAACCGCTCTCATGATTTATTATTAGGTATTTTATTTTTAAGCATCCCAGAGCTGAAAGCAGCAGTTTTCCTAAGAGAGTGCAAAGCTAAACACCAAAGGCAATAGTTTCTGGAAGAGCAAGATCTGTGAAGCTCAATGAATTTGGGGCATTTCCAATTAGCTTCTAATAATGAATAATGTTAAATGACCCCCAGAGGGCAGAAGGCTCACCATCTCAATTTCAAGTGAGTAGATTAGCATCTTGATTGTAGTGTGCTACCCAAATGGTCATGTCCTGTATGGAAAATAGTGACTTTCCTGACTCCCCTGTTAGAGGAATCTCTTTCTTTGAGATCTGTGATGCTTGTTTTATGTCTCTTGTATCTTCTTCATCACAAGAGTCACATTATAAAATATTATACATATTCTAAAACCCTTATATTGTACTTATTAAATATGTATTAAGCATTTGTATTATTATTGAGTATTCTTCAGATGTA
>VMDR010025138.1:0-14647 GCA_007922815.1 Macrotus californicus | reverse complement strand
AATAAGTATATAAGGGTTGCTGAATAAAAGACTAATGTACAAAATTCCACTGTATTTTTAACAAAAATAGACATGAGTTTTTAAAAACAGCATTTACAATAGTATAAAAAATCATGTATCTAAGGTTAAATCTAATAAAGGATATAAAGGATCTTCTACACAGAAAACCAGAAGTTATCCTTAAGAGAAACTGAAGAAGACCTAAAGAAATGGAATAAATATATATATAATATATATATATTTACTCAGAAAAAAAAGAATGAAATCTTGCCATTTGTGATAACATGGGTGGAATTTGAAGCCATTATTATGCTAAGCCAAGTCAGACAGAGGAAAACAAATAAAGTATGATTTCACTTATATGTGAAATCTAAAAAAAACAAAACCAACAAATAAACAAAACAAAACAGAAACAGACTAATAGATACAAGAACAAGCTGATGGTTGCCAAAGCAGAGGTGGAAGGGGAGATGGGAAAAAAAGAAAGCATCTATGTATAAGCAGAGAAATGTGTTGGAATATTTAGCAAAAAATGCGTGAAATGGAAATTTTAAAAAGACACATTATATAAACTAAAGAAACCCAGGAACAAGGGAGCATGTGGAAACCATATAGCATTGTTTGGGATAGATTTCATGAAAAAACAAACCTCAAAGAGAATGAGTCAATTCTTTCTATGTATGTTGAGTTCTCTGTTCAGTTCACCGTTGCAGATATTAATGTGGATTACTCACAGCTATAACAGTTTCTCTAGAGATGTCTTTTTTGCAGTAAATAGATAAATAAATAAATATTTTTTTAAAATATGGAAAACAAAATTCAGACCTAAGATTGTATGAAACTTGGGCTGTGGCTCATACTGAGGCAGGGAGTAGGAGGAGAGAGAGAAACCTATTGGGTCTCTCAGCAATGGGGTCAGTTTCTAGTCTCCCTCCACAAATACAGGTTCCAGGGTTTTGTACCAGCTCCCTACCCTTTCCTTAGTCCTGTTTCCTCAATATCTGTACCACCTTTCTGCCACTCCTCTCGAAGCACGGATAAACATCATCTGACAGCCACTCAACTTGTTGTCCTGATCTTTCTTGATTTAGGCAGAGGGCTGAGGGTTGAGGTCTGCAGTTGCAGCCAAAGGGGTGTATCAAAGACAGAGCATCACCTGGACACACCTGTCTGCCTCTCACAGCAAACAAGCACCCTGAGGGAGACTGGGAAAGAGAGCTTCTGTGCCTGAAACTCATCTGTCTTCAAAAGCTCTCTGTCCAGCCTTCCCCTCTCCCTTCATGAGCACAAGCCTCCACCCCCAGAAACCCTAACGTGCCCTTTTGCCAGGGCTTTTAGCAAACGGGCACTTGAGGGTTATGGTTATGGATAATTTCACGTTACAAATTAAAAAGATCTCCACATTAACTGTTTAAACTTTACAGAAGCTCCAAAGAAGTACAACAAACTTGATCTTGAGCTCCTTAGGAGCAGAGACCCTGTGATCCATAGTTATAATCCCAACATCCATCACAAAATGTTTTAGAAAGTTGATGTTCAATAAATGAAGTGACTTGTTTCAATTAATCCACTCGCTATTCTGTCAGGGCAGCCATTCTCCAGATCAGGTGAGACAGAGGGTCTACCTCAGACCTCAGTTATATCTTTTTTGCTCATGGCCCCAGTTGTTTCGGGAATTTTCTGGGCCTCATTCTTCAGAATTTCAACGGTTATCTTGGGCTCTGACATTGGCCTGAGGACACAAAGATTTTAAATCCAAACAATGGATTGAGCTTCAACTGAAGGGTTTCTTTGTTATTTTCCACGTGAACAGGATGTGCCTTCCTTTGCTTATTCAGTAAACACCTAAATATCAGGAAAAGGAGAAGTTACAAGGAGTCCAAGAAAAACCCAAATCATGACTTTTAAGTAGCAGTATGTGTGTATACCTGTTTGTGTTTGGCTAAGGAAGAAGTACCAGTTGTTTAAAAAAAAATTTTTTTTAATTTTTTTTAATGACAATTTGTGCCTAGAGATTTATCCTATTTCACCCCACCAGCTCCCAGTATCCGCTTCTAACTTTAAGGTGGGTTGTGGAAATAGTGATGAGAATGTGCTGCTTAAGTACACAGGTGGGTTTTTTTTAAGAACCCAGTATGTGCAGCTTGGAGTCAGGACAGATCCCTCACCTTGCTGGAAACTGCAAAGCCCACAGCATGTATGTGCCCAGCCCTGCACTAAACTGGGTCACAGAACAAGACATAACTGATCTCACATGCTGGTGAGTTTAACATGAGAAACTGGCAAATGAACAACATCAGGTGCCATCACCCGGAAGGAACAAGGTTCACTCAGAAGAGCCAGTGGTCAGCCAGAGCGGAAGCGTGAAATGTACATAGTTCCTTGGACCCAGAGCCAGCTGGGCCTCTGCTAAAGCAGAGCCTGAGCGGTCTCATCCGGGATCCCCACCCTTCGCCCAATCCTGAGACTGATTTTTGGGCCCTTTTACAGCTTTAAGGGGCTCTGAGCTGGGGAAGGGTCCAGAAAAAACGAGATGGAAGAGAAAAAAAACACCGGGAAGCCGAGAGGTGTGCAGTGGCCCCGTCCCCTCCTCCGATTGGCTAGGGTTTTTCTCATCCCTGTCTGTGATTGGCTGTTCCCATAAAGATGCCGCTGGTGCGCCAAATCCTGCCCGTTGCTCATTGGCTTTGGCCTTGTGGGCGGGGCCTGAGAGCCCTGCCGGAGGCTGAGGAGTGGGCCGCTGCTGGGACCTTCTCCGGGCGGGCGGTAAGTGCTGCGGTAAGACCAGCTGCTTCCGACTTTTGGACACTTAGCAGTAGGACCCTGGTACCTACACTTTCCACTTTCGCCTGTGGGCGCTAGTCTGGGCTAAGGAGGGAGGTGGGTAGACACCCGTGCCTTTTCTGAAGTCAAAGGTCCTGCAAAGCCGTCTCTGCCGCCCACCCGCTGCCCTGGGGCCCTGCCTCGCGCCCAATGGCCAGAAGGCTACCATCCCCCTCTGCTCCCAAACCTGGGAGATCACCGCGTCCACTTGCCACTCTCCCCACTCTGATCCCTCCTCGCGAGTTTTTAACAAGCTCCACCCCTCCGAATGTCTTTCCCAGACTGACTCCCCATCCTGTGAAAGGCAATTTGGAAGCAATTAAACATTTACTAATTAAAGTTTTGTCGAAGTAATTTATGTATAATAAAAAAAAAAAAACATGAAACAGGTTGTTTGTCTAAGACCAATAGCTACCCACCCCTAAATCCGTTTTGCGGAGGCTACCGCTTTTAAAATTTTCATGTTTAGGTCTTTTTATGACCCTACTAGATTAAATCTAAATAATATGCTTATACCACATTTCTCGATTTATCATTTTGAGATTTCTTTCGCTCACTTCCCCACTCCCACCAGTTTTCGATTTCCAGTTATTCTTCTGTTGATCTTTGTAGCTTTCAATCACAGATTTCAACCTGTATTCTGTGAGCCTTAGGTGGTAGCTCTTGGTGCTCCTCTGTGTTCTATGAGGATATTGACACTTCTCCCATCTGCAACCTACAATCACCTGGACCTCAACAGTTGTATTTAATTCTCATATATTCAAAAATATTGGAGGCACTGTTCTTGGACTTGAAAATATAGTAGTGAACAAAATTGATGATGTCACTATCCTCATGAAACTTCTAGTGTGGGAAGTAAGACAATAAATAAATGCATGTGTGTCAAATGATGTTGACAGCAGAATCATGGAGCAGTCATTTCAAGCTGGGAGAACAGCAGGACCCCAGTTGGGGTAGAATAAACAGGTATGGGGTTTCCAGGGAATTGTGGAAGTTTATCTTTGCTTGACTGGACACAGGCACTGTTTCAAAAATGAAGAGCAAGAGCTTCCTATTGAAGCGAGTGCTGGGGAACCAGTGATTTTGTAAAGTTAGGTTTTAGGATACTGGATCCCACAGTTTGGTAATGATAGTGGGAGCAGGGGAAAGCAGGAGGCAGGGTGGGCCTCCTACTAGCCTTTAACAGAGAGTCCTGCAATATCTACTTACTGCTTCATTTCCTCCGGGAAGACTTACTGGAATACCTGAAATCACAGTGATTTCTCTCTCTCTTGAATTTTTATTATAAGTTGAAGCTGGAGAGGTTAGTAATTTGTGCAAGGTAGAATGGGGGGGCCCAGGACCAAGCACCTGTAAAATGAGAACAGTAAAATAATGGTTTCTACTTAAGGTTGTGAAAATAGTGTCTGGTATGTAGCATAAGTGTTCAGGGGGTGCTTGCTGTTATTAATATATGTTCCCAATTATCTAACAAATTATAAAAGCATTTTGAGTTTAGGAACTACTTCCTATATCTAACTGGCTTATTTATTTGAGGAATATTTCTTCAGCAATACCTGCATTTCAGGCAGTATTTAGGTGCTATGGATACAGCACTAAGTCCAAGATGCCTCCTCCCTTTACGGACTCTAGCTACTAACACAAACTTGCAAAGAGAACAAGTAAACGTTGGCAACTGGGCCAAGAGCCTGCCATTGGCCATGTAAGTTCCAAACACACATGTGGCCCCGGCAAAAATCTCAGGTTTCTTGCTGGGGTAGTGACTTCATCATATAGATTTGATTAACATTAGATGACCTTTATTTTTATCTGCCAAGGGGTGTTGTTTCATCTCTGCTTCCAACGTATCACTGAAGGCTGAGGTGAGTGTTAGCGTCTCAGTGAGCGCTGGTGCTGGATGAGAAGCAGGGCTTCACAGGGTGTGGGGAAGGACTGCTGGTTCTCCTCTTTACACTTCAGTGCACAATGCAAGGAAACCAAGTGAGCACATGGACCATGAGTTTCTGGCACATTACCTTTTTTGCCCCTCGAGGTGTATAAGTATACAAATAAACATACCACAGACTGAGACTGGGGGTATTTGTGGCCTTATTTTAGATATTGAAACATCACATTTTGTGTGACCTTATCCAAGTTCAAGAGAAATCATGCTGATTTGAAGAGTGTGATTGAGGGGGAGCAAGTGAACCCAGAGGGGGATCAGAGATGACCAAATGAATAAAAACAGAACTCCCAACATTCACGTGCTTTGGCATCCCCAAATGCCCCTCTGTGGTGTGAGCAATGTGACCCAGCCAGAACTTGAGTTGGGAAGCCCAGTGCTTATTAAACCCGGTCAATGAAGGATGGAAAGGAGAAACCTGTGTTTTTTTTCCACTCATTAATTTTGCCTTTTACTGACCCCTCTGCTCCTCTGTTACTTTTTCCTCTCATTTGTTTTTCTTTTCTTCTTCTCAGCCTTTATTACCTCTGCCTGGTTTTGTTCATGTACTGAGGAGGCTGTGAAGAGGAACCATGGATCCTGCAGCATTGGTAGAAGCCGTGGTGGAAGAAGTGGCCTGTCCCATCTGCATGACCTACCTGAGGGAGCCTGTGAGCATTGACTGTGGCCACAGCTTCTGCCACAGCTGTCTCTCTGGACTCTGGGAGGTCCCAGGGGAATCCCAGAACTGGGGTTACACATGTCCCCTCTGCCGGGCTCCTGTCCAGCCCCGGAACCTGAGGCCCAATTGGCAGCTGGCCAGTGTGGTAGAAAAAGTCCGTCTGCTAGGGCTACACCCAGGAATGGGGCTGAAGGGTAGTGTGTGTGAGCTCCACGGAGAACAGCTAAAGATGTTCTGCAAAGAGGATGGCCTGATCACATGCGAGGCCTGCAGCCGGTCCCCTGAGCATGAGGCCCACAGTGTCGTGCCCATGGAGGATGTCGCCTGGGAGTATAAGGTGGGAGACAGAGGCTAGCTACCCCAATCTCTCCCCTGCTCCTCACTTGGCTATCTCTAGATTAAGGACTTGATCAGAGGCCCCGGAGATAAAATGAGAACTGATTCCTTTGGTCCTCACGCCCACAGAACTTTGGGATCTGATACAGTGAGCCACATCTCCTTACATTTATGATCTCCTTGACCTCCTTCCCTCCCACTTCCAATACCATCCCCAAATCCCAGAGTGGCTTAATGCCTAACCCAAAGTTGCTTCCTTACTGAGAATTTGAAGAAGACCAGTCTGGTCTCGCTGGGGTTCTTGGTGCCTTGGATGAATTTTTGTGAGAGGTATTCAAGGCTGCACCCATCAGAACCTGCAGACTCCCAACATTCTACGGCATCTGGCAATGCCATAGTCATTTGATACTGTATGGTCACTTTAATTTAATTATTTTTATAGACAAAACAGGCTTAGAAGTTTGAGACCATGACAACTGTTTTTAGAGCTGGAAAAGACTGTGGCTGAGTCATTTAGGATTGACTTTAGGTTAAGTTAGTCAAAAGTTAGCTAAGATCGAAGGATAAGACTCAGGTCTTCTTGCCCTTTGGCAGGTATTCTTGCTCCCCTACCAAGCCTTTCTTTGCAGGGCAGGTGGGGGGTGTCATCTCTGACACACCTGTTACCCCTTTTGTATAGCTACCCTCATCAACTTCCAGTTTCTTATACTTTCCTTAGTTGCCCACACTGAAGTCTTTACTAGAATTATGTAATGATTCTGTGATCCAGTGATACAATACTGGTCTTAATTCTCTTTCTAGAAGTTGAAATTAGAAGTTAAGAGTATAAGACAAATCCTCAGAATTGGCTGTTTTTCTATGTGAGAAGAATTTCTAAAAAATTAAAAGTATTAACTTAGTCATTTTGTTTTGAGAGTATTAAAATAGGGAGGCAGTATCACATAGGCATAGAAGTTACACAGCAGTGTTAAATCCCAGTTCAAAGCATTGACCAGCTGAATGACTGAGTATGACTCTCTCTAAGCCTCAGTTTTCTTAATCTATGCAATGGGGATAATACCAGTCTCAAGGGATTGTGAGTATTGAATGTATGTTTAGTACTCAAGCCATGTGCGGCACTTGGTAACTCTTTAACAAAATGGTTAATATTATCATCAGAATACTTTATGCTTTCCAGGAATAATCTTTTATACTGGTGTTCTAGGATAAGTGCTGCTTACCTCTAATGGCATTTGAACCACCCAAAATTCTTGCTAAAATTCATATTCTAACTCAGGAGGCATGAGGTAGGGCTCAAGACTCCACATTTCTAACAAGCTCCTAAGTGGTGCTGATGCTGCCAGCCCACTTGTACCACACTTGGAATACGAAGGTTTTAGGAGGCCATAGGATAACTTGGCAGGTAAGGATAAAGAGAGGCATGGATAGGAAGGCTAAGGTGGTTTTCTGGCAAGCTTGGAAACAGACCTTTTCTTCTACAGAAACTTAGAGACTCTGGGAGTTGAAGTGATTCTCAGATCAAAAGCTACTTTGGGTGTCATGTGGGCAGGAATTCACTCCCTCTGGCATCCCTTTGCTCCTGGCATTCATTCTGGCTCATCACCTGAGGGACACTTCTTTTCCCATTACCCACCAGTGCTAGGGAGCCTCATTATCAACCCAGCTGCCCAGGGTGACCTCATGAGGTTTTAATCTCTTCCAGTGGAAACTCCACGAGGCTCTGGAACATCTGAGGAAAGAGCAAGAAGAGGCCTGGAAGCTGGAAGTTGGTGAGAGGAAACGAACTGCCACCTGGAAGGCAGGTTGCCACCTGGGGAAGGAGTTTGGGTGGTCCCGGTGTTTTCCTGGAGCTGGCTTATGGCAGCTTCCTCATCTCTGCGAAGCAGAGTGGGTTTGAGGTCAGAGGCCCAGGAACATTCATACCAGCTTTCTCTGCCAGGTGTGAAGCTGCAGGCAGGCCATGTGCTTCTCATCCTGGCTTCCTGTTTGTGATGTAGGGATAACCTCTGGCCTGAGGTCCTCGCATTCCCTCATATCCCTCATATACTCCTCAGGCACGTGTCGCTTCACTGTGGTATAACTTGTGCAGTGCCTAGTAAGACGTAGTTTCTGTTTCGCTTTCCCCAGTTAGAGCATACTCAATAAAAGTTAAATTATTAAAATCCTGGAAAATCACCTCTGAAATAAATTCAAGGACCATAACTACCAAAGTGACAGAACTTTAGATCAACAGAAGGCAACACTGAACCAGTCAAACACAACATAGTGAACTGATATGATAGCACTAAGAAGAAAATGCATCTAACACTGTAGCTGTCGCAGTGCCTTAAAGGCTGAAGTGTGTTGTTCTGGTTGTTGTTATGAGAACAGAGTATATTATTCGGAAAATAGGAAGTAGAGCATATAGTACCAAGATAATGTTCTGGGCCCTGGACATTAAGGATAGTCGATAAGAATAAGGAATAGGGACCCAGAAGCATGCACAGAAGCATGTGGGAACAGAAAGGTAGGAAAAATAGTATCCTTTGTCTCGGCCTCTATAGTACCTGGCACACAGTTGGTACCAAAACATTCCTCTATGTGTGTGTGTGTGCGCGCACCCAGGTATCCTCAGTCCCATGTGTCTTTACACGGACAATAGCAGTGCTTCTGATCTTGGCTGTGCAGATGCAGGTAGAAACCCGAAAGCAGAGTATTATTTGGGAGTTTGAGAAGTATCAGCGATTATTAAAGAAAAAGCCAACAGGTCGGCAGCTGGACGTAGAGGCAGCCACAGCTCTAGCCAGCCTGGAGCAGGAGGAGAGGGAGACCAGACAGAAACTGGAGCTGAATCATGACGCACTCATCCAGCAGAGCCGGGTCCTGTGCAGGCTGATTGCAGAGCTGGAAGAGAGGTCTCAGAGGCCTGTCCGATGGATGCTGCAGGTGAGCGGCTCTCGTAGCCGTTCTGCCCCATCCCCACTAATGCCTGCTCTTCTCCTACCCTTGATTGGTTGTCCAACCTGGCCCACTGTAGGCACGTAGGTGGGGCAGTGTCCAGGCAGCTCTGGCATCATACCAGCCCTTCCCCTTTAGCCAGAGAGTTGAGATGGTACCTGGAGTCGGCCAGTCCAGCTCAGCCTGCCCTGCTCCCTTCCTGTAGGATTCTACCTTCCACCTCTGCACGCCTTGCTCTCCACCCTTCCTGCCCTTAGAGAAACCCCCTCCCGGAGCTCATCATCTGTCTCTTCCCTCCCAGAAACAGCACATACTCATGTGCTTCATTTTTTTTCCCCTTCCAGGGTATTCGGGAAGTCTTAAACAGGTATGTTCCCATCCTTGGAGCCCCTAGGCAGACCTGGGAGGGATAGTGGGGCCTGACCAGAAGTGGAGAAGGAACAGAGATCCAGCACTGTAGAAAAGCAGGGGCTGCTCCATAATGTTCTCCCTCTTTCCTTACATTGGCCAAAGAAGCTTTGTTCATCTCCTTTTTTTCTTCTTTGTGTTTGGTAAGATTCATTTCAAGTATTACCAGTAAGAATTTCAGAAAAGTTATAAAATATGTGTTTTCCAGTAGATCTCCCAAGGAGGGAAAAACCCTGCAGATGCAACCATTAGTGTTCTAAGCTCTGAGTGTAGCTCTTCTCTGGCACACGTGTTCCTCTCCCCACGTCAGGTGCACCTCTAACCCTTCTCACAGCACTGGTACGCAGGTGTTCTCCCTGTGCCACGAACTGTTCATCTCAGTTGAATAAGCATCACATCCCTGCTTAGCCTGGTGATGCAGGAGAGGGGCACCTCCCTGCCAAGCCCCTCTTCCCTGTTCTAAGGGAAGGTCCACATGTCAGAGCTAAGACTTCTTGCCCCAAGGCTTAACCCTCCTCCACTAGGAGCAACTCTTGGAACCTACAGCGGCCAGAACCAGTCTCCCTGGAGCTGAAAACAGTTTGCTGCGTGCCAGGCCTAAGAGAGATGCTGAAGACGTACGCAGGTAATGAATGCTGGGGGAGGCTGTGATGGGGCAGTGGGAGGATCCCTTCCCAGAGAAATAAAATGGTTCAGTGCCCTCTGGATGCCCCTAGCTGGCCCCACTCCCACCCTTCACTGAGAAGTCCGTGGCTGTATTTACCAGGCAGATCTCGCCCGTGCCCCCTCACTCTGTACCAGCGTTGCCAACCAAGATCTTTTTCCCTAGCTGATGTGCGTCTCGATCCAGACACTGCTTATTCGCGCCTCATCGTGTCTGAGGACAGAAAATGCGTGCGCTATGGAGACACCAAGCAGAAACTGCCCGACAATCCTGAGCGATTCTACCGCTATAATATCGTCCTGGGCAGCCAGTGCATCTCCTCAGGCCAGCACTACTGGGAAGTGGAGGTGGGGAACAGGTCTGAATGGGGCCTGGGAGTGTGTAAGGAAGATGTGGACCGGAAGGAGGTGGTCTATTTATCCCCCCACTATGGATTCTGGGTGATAAGGCTGAGGAAGGGCAATGAGTACCGGGCAGGCACCGACGAATACCCACTCCTGTCCTTGCCAGTCCCTCCCCGACGGGTGGGCGTCTTCCTGGATTATGAGGCCCATGATATCTCCTTCTACAACGTTACTGACAATGGCTCCCACATTTTTACTTTTCCCCACTATCCCTTCCCTGGGCGCCTCCTGCCCTATTTCAGTCCTTGCTACAGCATTGGTGCCAACAACACCGCTCCTCTGGCCATCTGCTCCCTGGACAGGGAGGACTAAGAGAGCCACCATCCCAGCCAGAGGCCTCAGAATTTCACCTGGGCCACAGGGCTCTTGGAGGGCCCTGCCTCTGCCGAGGGTCCCCTTCAGTTCAGTTGAGCCTGGAATGTGGGGACTCCTCTGCCTTGCCCAGGGGCCTGCTGTTCCTGGACTGAAGTCTCAGTAAACCACTCACGTGAAAGATGAGGCTTAGTCAAATGAGCATTGTCCCCTGTGAACGAAGCATGACAGGGCGGATGGTGAGGATCAGAGTGGGATCAGTGTGGCTCTAACAATGAGGACTTCTCCTTTCTGTGGCTCTGGCCCCTCTTTTTCAGTCCCTCTTGTTGCCATAATTAAGTCTGTGAGGACAATGAAGCAGACACAACCTTCTAGAAACCTGTTGGGTAGGGTTTACCAACAAGCCAGAAGAATACCGCTCCTACCCAGACTGGGCCGCTGTGCTGAAGCCCGTCAGAGGAGACCTCACCTGAGGTTCGCTGCAAACGAGCAAGTGTTTAACCCCAGCTCTCCCTCTCTGAACCATGGAAACACTGCGGATCGCCCAGACCACTCCAGTGGTCGCCCCCTCTAAGCATGAGCCCGACACACTGCTGTGTGCCAGACTCTGAGGAGACCTGTGTCCTGGTCCTGCCCTCCTCTCTGACTGACAGGATCAGAAAACCTGTGAGCCTTGTTTTCATTTTCACTTTATAGGTGAGAAAACTGAAATGGCCTTAATAGAGCAAGTTATTTCTCACAAAACTGTTGAAAGAAGATTGTAAACGTTATAAAGTGTTTCTCACATTTAAATGAAACAAGATTGACAGACTCACTTCTCAGGTCACATGTCGGCATGTCATTCATTACATTCGGGTCTGAAACTTACCACTCGTTTGAAAGATGTTTCGTCCTACGTGGACAACTGGGGAGAGGGGCTGCATACTCTCCTACCTCACAGGGTTGTTATGAGGATCTCAGATCCATCCCACACTTGTGTTCCTTTCTCAGGGACAGAGGAAGGCACACCATGGATGTGTCCTGTGTAGCCTTCCTATCTCACCTTCTCAGCCAGCATCTTACAGCAGGGCCCGTGTGTCTCAGGGCCTGTCCTGACTATCTAGGGCCCTTTAGACAGAACGTGGCCATGCCAGGGGCAAACTCTGGGTCCTAGTAATATATTGTGAATCTATTTTTTTTTTGTATGTTTGTCTTCTTTGCATTAGAGTTGGAGCTGTGACTGCAGGACAGTGGAGATGATTTTTAAAAGGAAAAAAAATACCCAGAAAGGAGGGCTCACTCACCCACAAACTAGTTAGGCCAAAGTTTGGGGCTTTTGGTGTCACCGAGGGAGTCTGCGTGGTTCTGGCATCGGGGGGAAAATCCTCCCCGCCTTTGTCTTCTCTAAAGCTATGGCAGAAGGAGACATGGGTGGGGCAGGAAGTGTGGGGGAAAGAGTAGGACTAGGCACCAGAAGCCAGTTGTGGAGCCGTATGTTATAATGAAGGGGAGATTAAGACCATGTATCTGTGCTGTTGACCTAAAAGTGATTGCTGTGTGTGACAAAAACAACTCACTGCGGGCCTTAAGGGTATGATGTGGGCGTAACGGTCTGGGGACAAAGGCTAGCATGGGAGAGCTCACAGCTTTGCGTGTTGTGAGAGGCTACACTGTCACAATGACTGGCGGCACGTCCGATGTAGTTTAGATGTGAAGGTAGTGACTGTTTGGGTAGGACTGAGCAGCAACGAAGACACTGGGTGATGTATGGGCAGAAGCAAAGCAATTCCTGTAATAAATAATAGCAAAAATTGTCTTTCTAATTTCATTGTATTGGTCATTAACATATGAAGGAGGATCCCTGGCTGGGTGGCTCAGTTGGTTGGAGTATCCCATACACCACCAAAACGTTGTGGGTTCAATTCCCAGTTAGGGCACATACCTAGGTTGTGGGTTTGATCCCCAATTGGGGTGCATACGGGAGGCAAGCAGTCCATGTTTCTCACATCAATGTTTCTTTCTCTCTTTCTCTTCCCATCCCCTTCCTCTCTCTAAACATATCCTCAGGTGAAGATTTAAAAAAAAAAAAATTAAGGAAGTAAAACAGGCCAAAATGGGGAAATAAACTCATTCCGCCCACCATGCTTCCAAGTCGCTTCTGAAGCATTAGCAGTAGAAGGGGAATGGACTAGTAAGTCACAGGCCTGGTCTTGGCAAAGGGTTAAGCTGACCTACAGTAGAGAGAGTGTGCCTTTCTTTGAGTGGGAGGAACACTCAAAGTGGTCCAGATGGGTAAGAGGCAGGTAGGCAAGTAGCCATGTGGAGGGTGGAGTGCCTGGGGAATTGTGTAGGGACTTGAGAAATAGATTATTTAGGAAGCGCTTCCCATTATCTGTCCTTGGACAGTTGGCAAAAGAGGCTAGGGACAAATCAATATTTCCTGTGGTTTTATTGGGACAATCCTTGGAAGGTTCAAAGAAAAGATTATTAGGTGATAAATTCATTCAAACCTAGAATGAATTAAGGAGTAGAAACGCTTCATTTATAATGCACTATTTAGGGGCTTTGGTTTGGGGGTTTTTTCTTCCCATTTGTATGCTGATTTGGGAGCTATGAGTGCTTGTTAGAAGAATTACAAGATTAAATGACGTCACATTGTTTTTTCATATTTTCTGATTTTTAAGACCAGGCAAGAAGATTAACGTTCTTAAGTATATGAAAACCCTTTTCAGGGTACTAATGTATACTTACAAGAACCCCATGAAGACAAGACCTTATTCGTCGGGTTCACCATTGTACCCCCAGTCTAGCACTGTGCGTTTGCATGTGCACACATTGATAAATAAGTGAAGGAATTTTCAATCTTACTCCTACAGTCAAAACAAAAACTCTTCTTTCCTTAAAGGGGCATAAAAAGCTAGATAATTATAATCCTGTTCAAAAACTAATGTGATGGACAGCAACCCACATGGACCACTGAATGGGGAAGGGGCAGGTAGGGTGGAGGATAGGGTGCCTGCATGTTTCCTGAAATGACTACCAGGACACCTCCAACTTGGGATTATTTGCTACAAGGAAGGAGTCAGGAACAAGCTTTGTATATTTCTGTTTCACTAGCAGAGAAACCAAAGGGTACAGTGCCCGAGCCTTGAGGGGATAGGTTACTAAAAGGGTGAAATGCTTGTGTCCTGCAAAAGGAAGAGACAGAAGGCAATCCTTGGCTTCACCCACAGGAAATTTCATCTGCCTTTTCTTCAAGCAGAATTGAATCTAATGTCTTAAAAGCAAACAATGAGTGCCTACTGTGGGCCACAGGCACTGGTTGAATGCACACACATTGCTCCATGTGATGGGGCAGGGGTTGTATGTATTGGGAAAAGAACAGGATTTTCTCTTTGAGGTTGGCCATGGAAGGGAACCAGTCCACTAAATATTTGAGTACCAACAGTGGGTCCCAGCTAGTTTCAGGGAATAGTGACGTGAATGAAACGAAGCTGGCAGGGTGGGCTCCTAATGGAAATGCTCTCAAGAAATTTCTGGTTTGGATGCAAACTGGACTATGCCTTTGTTGCTTTCCATCAGATATAGTCAGTTCTTATTAAGGACTGCTTATTAAGAAAGTTTATTTCTTAATAAGCTTAATAAGTTTTGTTTAGTAAGAAAGAGTAGTGTGACTTTTCAAAATAGAAATCTTATCAAATATGCTTAACTACCTCATCTTGATTTGTTTTTATGTTATGGGGTTGCAAGAGGAGAATTTCTTTTTACTACTCTGGATGCTCGGTACATTATCAGAGTTTTAGAGGCTGACTTCTGCCCCACTGGTATTCAGAAACAATATATTCTAGTACATAAATAAGTCCAGTGTTAGCAAAAGCTATGGATGCAGCAGACCTGTTTGGAAGAATTATCTCATGAATGATAATTACGGGACTGTAGTTCTAATAGTGCCTAAAACTACCTCCTAAATTATGGAATTAGAAATCAATTCCATAGCCCTGGCCAGCTAGCTCTCTTGGTTAGAGCATTATCCTGATACACCAAGATTGTGGGTTCAGTCCCCAGTCAGGGTACGTACAAAATTATAAGAAACAACCAATGGTGCATAAATAAGTGGAACAACAAAGCGATATTCTCTCCCTCCCTCTCTCTTTCTCTCTCTCCCCCCGCCCCTCTCTCCC